>CM058042.1:68395142-68480142 GCA_030169165.1 Centaurea solstitialis
AGACTTTTCCTTTAGTCTAATGTTTTCTCTGATTTGTACATTAATCATGAGAATTAACAAAGCATTATGGTATATACAGCGTTGCCTCACTAAAACCTTACCCCAAGGAACAAAAACCCAGTGGGAAAAATAAAACATTGGATGAAGGAAAGAGCACAACATACCAATATCACATACATAATAGACTCCCCCTTTTGTCTACTACTCCCCCTGATTTGTGCATTAATCAAGGGAGTTATGGAAACATTAGTGTTTGAATATGTTTCCCAAATATTGTTTTAGGTAATAATTTGGTAAAATGTGTCACATTCTTCTGACATATTATTTGATTTACTTGAATCCAGTGGAAAGTTTGTTATAGTTGATAGTATAACCACTTAAGCAGAATATGCTTTGTGTTATTACCCTTCATGTATCTAAATTTCATTTACTTGATACACGATGCATTATTTTCATTTATGCAAATAGGGTATTGGTTTAACCGAAGATACTAACTCCTCTAATATGTGTAATGATAGTCCTTAACCATGTACGCTCTAAAATAGTATCTTCCAGAGTAATATTGCTTGAGTAGTCTGAAGAGAGAGTTACATAAGGTTTGCTTAGTTTACTTTCAAACAATCAACATATTCCCTATGATAATTCCTTATCCAATATGGGAACCTTTATATGGGTCATATAGATACCTAATATTAGCAAATAATTACCAGGAGACTATTACATTAGTCGCTCATATATAGGTATTGAAATTCCATTATCAACCTAACCCTCTTTCTTTAGGGAATTTATAAGCCCATGTCAATGGTTCCGAAATATTAACTTGATATCATTCCAATGATATTGCGTAGGCGCTGAGCTAAATCTAGCTAACAAGTTCAGTGAGATATAATATATGGTCAAGTGTATTATCTAAAGTACAATAATGCGCCTATTGTACTTAGGTATGAAATTCCAGCTTCGAAAATCTCTTCGTCATCATCCTTTAGACGGAATAGATATTTCCTTATATCCACTACTTTGACCGATCATGGGAGTGCTAGCCATATACGCTTTGTCCATATTAAATCGCCTGATCATTTAGGGACATATGCGTATTGGTGGATTAATATTCCACAAACTCGATGTGATAACTCAAAAATCGAGTTTTCCCAAGATCTTTCATCTCAAATACAGATTTCAAGTAACTTGTGGTTTCTCTTATTTCATCAAGGGTAACTATTATGTTCATACATTAACATGTTAAGCCACATTAAAAATCTGGAACTTGTTTTCTTAAATAAAATACGCTAGGGCAAAATTTATGTTTTCAGCTTTATTGAAAACGCACTATGTGGTTAAGAGTTACTTAACTTGGTCAATTTAATTTCATCAAGTACTTTTATATATCTTTTAATCTAAATCCCCATAGATATATATCAACCACATAAATGAGCTGCATTTTCCAGTTCTTCGGAAACTACTAGGATAATTAACTAGCAGAACATTTTAATGTTTATCACAATAGAGTAATTCTCTTCGTCAATTCAGGGCGTTCTGAGAAACCTTGCGCCAAAGGAGAGTCTTAAACATTATGACTTAATTAGTCTCATTACGCTTCTCAGACAAATGATTTATCTATGTCCTACAGGCTTTACACTTGGTGGGTTAGCACTACCAGACCAAATACCTGTTCACTTGTCAAATATTATAATTATCCTGGATTGCTTATTTAGGCCAATTTGCTCTTGTTGATATTGTTCAACTGAGCATGGTTCGATATCATCATGCTTTAACATTTCATAAGCAACGATATATAGATATATCATCATTGGATATGATCTGTCCAGCGATTCATATTTCATTCGAGATTTTCTTGATCTGTGGAATCAATATTAACTTCGGAGCGTCCTCCAGTAATGATTCATAGACATAATTTATGATCAGAGATAATCTCATAAAAGGTTGATGATAATTATTGGTTGTGCCTTACTCTTCTCTTTCATTAGATGAGTATTTATCGAACCAAGTAGCTTCCCCCATTTCCTTTTGGGAGCTACGGCCTCAACCACACCTCCACCATGTGTGATTGCAACGCTCTTTCCAGCGGCGTTGTGCCCTTGTTTAGGGACTTTTTTACTTTACAGGTATATTTGCAGCTTATAATATGATTTTGTCACTTCTTATATAACATTAAACGTATCAGGTATCGAGTCTGATTCGTTTAACTTCAACTTTACTTTATGAAGTTTTGGGATCAAAATGACATATAATGGAAATATTCTGTGACAGTTCTCGTCGTTCCTTTGGAAAATACTTTTTCCTATCTCCCCCTAACGACGGGAATACTGTCACTAAAGTGACAATCCGCAAATCATGCGGTATAAGAATCACCCGTCAAAGATTTTAAATTGCGAATAATCGTTGGAGATTCATAACCAACATATATATACTTCATCGTTTTTAATGACCCATTTTGGTGCGCTGGTGGGGCGCAATTGGCACATAGTATACAACCTAACATGCATAAATGTACAAGATTAGGCTTATATCCAGTTACCAACTGGTATGCATGATATTGGTTGGTTAGTAGTGGGTCTAAAAACAAATTAATAAAGTTGCATGTAATATTGCATCCCCCATGTAGATGTATGTAAATTGGTGCGCATAACCAATACTATAGCTATCATCTACATTCTTTTGATGAAAGCTTCTAATGCTCTACGAGACCATTTTATAACTACACATGGGGTATATGAGACTTTACATTAATCTCAATATATATATATATGCAATAACCATCAAATCCTTATGATGTAAATTCTCTAGCATTTTAAGTCATGTAGACTTATGAGACAATCAGGGTGGTGAGCCCTGAGACATATAGTTAGTGCTAGAGTGCAACATTTCATGTGGACAATAATACGACATGCGTTCATCGTGTCGAAACCAGGACCATAAAATATTTTAATGGCCCGCTTTCTGGTTGTTTATGTCCATAAATATAACATTGTATTCGTTGTAAGAATGAAATATTTATGTATTGCATCCTTATCTTTAGGATGGTCTCCTTCCTATCTTAGCTAAGGATTAAGGTATATATAAGTTATATGTATTTAAGATGGCATATTATGATAGTGGTGTTGCTTCTTGTGCTGCAGAAGTCAACAATTGCAATTCGGTTAATTGTTTCATTTTGCCTTTCAATCGAATAACGTGTCTATATGTATTTTCAAAACATGGATCTCTATGTCATGACCATGGTGCCTATATGGTTATGTCAAAACATGTATGTGTCATTGTCCAAAAGTTCTTTAGTGGTGACAAAATATGATTTAATGACTTAGAAATTCCACTGATTTGACACGTTAATTTCTCTAATATATATTCCTTTCATATTATTAGAGTTTATGTATATATACCCATTTCCATTCTTTTATATTCCAATTGATACGAATATCTTAACAATGTTCTTATTAATATAACATTTCATCGTCTAATTATTATGTTGGGAGAAAATAAGTATTAATCTATTTCTTTAGATTAGGTGGGAGGTCCCACAAACTTAAATTCTCCTCGATACATTCCTTCATGGAACGGAGAATATTAAGAGTCTTGTATTGGTTTTGATGTATTTCTTTACATCTATGATGGTGAGAAAATCCAGTGTATATATATGTAAATACAACTACTTTGATATATTGAATAAATATTCAAATAATCTAATATTCAATTGGATATATACATTTAACTTGGTATTTCAAATTAAAAAAAAAAATGATTTAGTTCATAAAAGATGTTTTAAATAACTAGTATTCAGTGGTAAGAACGTGTATCGATGTTTATTTTAATTTGTCCATTATCACCTGAGCCAATAGTTGTATATTTGCTCTAGATTTTGAAAATCCTTTTTCTGACTCTTACCCTGACCCTGAACCTTTGAGAATCTCATCCACATGGCTCATAGATGTCACATGCGTGAAATTTTGTTAACTCACAATCCTTTGGAGTTGTTTCCACCTCTAATGCTTTCATTATTGATTTGGGGAATTTTCCTTTATCCCGAAATGTCTAGTCTTTGTCACTCGAAAAGACATTGTTATGTCTCTCAACCACTTGCAGTAGGTTGATCATTATGTCTAAAAGTGATATTCCAACTTATACTAGTTCGTTAGTACGTTTGTTGGTATATAAAAGAGGGAAATAATGTTATGGATATGTCATCTTCTGTGAGTTTCTTGACACAGAGATTAAGACACGTTTTAAGATACAACATTTCTTTGTTGAAACCAATTACCTCTTGTAATCGAGTAAGCGAGTTTCATTACGCTAGACGATTCATTGGAGAAGTATATATTGGTTAATACTATCGATTCAACTTTTTAGGACATCTCACAGTTCTTTGGATGTTTCTAGTTGAACATATTTAATTTCCTATGAAAGCTCTAAACATGATGGTATATAAAAGGGTGGCTGTGAGTTCCATGTCACGAAGATTGAGTTGCTTTATGAGACACAACATTTTTTTTTTGTTGAAATCAATCACCTTCTAATCGAGTGAGTTTCATTCCACTATATGATTAGATTAGAAGATACACAGTAAAATACATCCTAATTTTCTTTTTTCAGGATTGTCCCACGGTTCTTAGGGGAATCTAGGTATTGATGTTCCATATGAAGATTGTGATTAATGTGTCGTCTCAAAAATCTCAAGGCATTTTCTTGTACCTTTTCACAAGGTTGGTTTAGGGTCAATATGAAGTTGATGGATTTTAGGTATATTCTTGTACCTTTCCAGCAAAAGAGTCTTTAAATTGGATATTTACATACTCAAGTTCTTTAGAGTTTTGGACATCGAATCATATATTGGTTCTTCAACTAGTTATGATTTTCTAAAACATTGTTTCATAATCTATGATTATTATATTGATGAAATTGCATTATCGTAACAATATTAAATTTTTATATGCTTACATTTAATTGATAATACTTCATCAATACTTTAATTTGTTGATATAAATTTCTCAATCTAAGGATTTCCAGGTAGTAGGGGAATCACATGGATTGCTCAAATCCGTACAAACCTTAGGGCTATTTACACCCGTTTGACAAAATAATTTGATGTATTGCGATTCATTCCATTTGAAGATACCATTGTTATTTTTAGAGATTTTGGCAAGAGGCCAAAATGAATATAAGTTGGCATATAAAGCCAATTTCAATGTTTTTTATTTTTGATATCTTTATAATATTTTGAGAGATTTTGTCAGGAGACAAATAAATACCGGTCTTGACATAAAATTAAGTTTAAACTTTTTGGTAAAAGACCAAAATATATGGGGGTTGAAAGTGTAACTTTCAAAAAATTTATTATGCAACTAGAATTATAAGTAGGAACTTATAATAAAAATAAGCATTTAGATATTCCAAAACTAGCTATAAAGATGAAAATTATGAGTATGAACTCATAATTAATATAAGAATTTGAATAAGATAAACATATCTAGAATAAATTAAGGCAACTAACATAAAAATAACTAAGATATAACTGCATGTTATCGAGTAAATCAATTTGGCATGAAATAAAATCAAATCGAAATCAAATCTGTTTCATAAAATAAAACATTCATAAACTATAACCAGTTAGGAAGTAAATTTCTAACATATATATAAGATAATTATTTATATTAATAAATAGATATTAACGGTTGGCACAAAGATAACAATTATAGCTTTAAATAACTTATTTTCAAAGTAAAAAAGTTACATATTTAAAAAAAATTGATTCATACTAATAATTATTAATGTTTATCATATCTCACATAACTATATTAGTAAATTTAAATAGTGTAAATCAAATAAACGATTCTAAATACGTAAATAATATCATAATATAATAACAAATTAAAAATGTGTAAATAAAGAATGATATTGAAAGAAAAGTTAAACTACCCCAATTATAAAATAAATGAGCATGAGAAAATTTATAGCAAAGATAAGAGATCGAAAGTGTAATTTCCTGGAAGTTTGATTATTATGAACTATGAATTTATGATAAACATGTAAATAAATAAATTATTTAATAAAGTTGTAAGTAAATCAATAGATTTTAACACATAAAAGACTATTTAAATTATGATATTTAAATGACTATGGAAATTAGAAATCAAATATTTAAGACTATACCCATCCACAATAAACAATGGATAAAATAAAACATGTTTTCTCTTTTCTTTGTATAATCAGTTTGCAAGGTGATGGATCATTAAAGAAAAAGAATTCAAACAAACTAATAAATTTTATGGGATATATGTTTAGAACTTAAAACTATGAATGTGTAATTCGATCAACAACCAAGCAGGTAAACGATTTACTTAATGTCAAAATTTATCAAGATACCAAAATTAAAGGAGGAAACCGTACCTGATTTACTTAATGGATGAATAGTATAAGCGGGTAATATTATTGATTTTCTCATACCGAAAACAATGATTAGATTCGATGCCGCATCTGATAATCTTCGTAGAACATATGTGACTGATGATCGGTGAATTGACAGCATTGAGCTTACGTGCTGATAACGTGTTAAAGAGAAAGTAAATAGAACAACAAGAATAGAGAGAAGAAACTGATATTTCTCATTAAGCATAAAGCCCTTTAAATAGGGATGATTACATAATGATAATGATAAGCATAGAAGGAGATTTACTCCATAAATAACTCTTATATCTATCCCTATTGTCAGATCCTTTAGACGATGGCACACTTATCCTACAACAAAAAACAATATATTGTTCGGGTTTTTTAAGGGGGTCGGGTGGAAGAAAGAAAAACACAATCTAAACCTAAATATCCCCCTAAATTTTGGGTTTTGGATTTTGTAGCATTCGGTTTTGGCACAAAAATGTTATTTTTGGTTTGGCATTTGGTCATTCGGGTTTTGCACACTCCTACTTCAATCTCATAGGATATGGGAAATAGTTTCAAACTTGTTGTTTGTAATATCATTAAAGTAATTCATCAAACACCTCAGGCTGTGCATAGCGGTGGGGAAAGGTTGGGCGGGTTCTGCGGGCTTAAGTCCAGCGGGCTCTCCTGGTTGGGCGGGTGCCGGTACACAGATAAAGAAGCCCGGTGGGTTTCTCTTTCACGGGCTCTCCAAGCCGTTGAAAGAGAGCCGTTGGGTAACGGTAAAAATCCAAAATTTTCAAAAAAAAAATTCCTCATTTTTTAGCCCTATATAAATACCTCTTCTACCCAACTTATTTTTTAGGGTTAATTTCATATATGCCCTTATTAAAACTCAAAATATCATATTTACCCAACCTAAACTCTAAATATCATATATCCCTTCCTAACTTATCAAAATATCATATTTACCCAAATATCAATTTTTAATCATTTTAAATCAATTTTAATAAGAAAAAATAGTTAAATTACTATTATACCCCCATTTAAGGTCTAACCCATAAATATCATATATGACATTCCTAGCCTATAAAATTATCATATAACCCAAATAACTATCTTTATCAAATTTAAATATTTTAAATTAGATTAAATTAAATATTTTCCAAACAAGTGAGTCTCGAAACCATAAGTTATGTCTTAAATTGGTGATATATTTGGGAAATCAATTGGGTTATTTTTATGTTGAAAATGGGTTTGGTTTGAGAAAATTTTGATACTCAACTTAATAGATACTATTGCCAATTGATTTTTGTGTGTGGTTAATCAACAACAAATCGGCATTGCATTTGTATATAGAACACAAGGACGGATAGAAATCTTCTGTACCAAATTTTTCTGTTTCATCCCTATCCAACCAATGAGATAATGACAAATCAGATTTTTATATATTTTAAATTAATTTTAACTCCCTTGATATTCTCTCTCTGATGATGTGTATTCATCTGATTGGTGGAGATGATTGATACAGAGAATTTTAGCAGAGGTGATTTTTGCTCAGGATTGAAGACAAATGTTAAGTTGTTAATACCAAAAGTTAAGTTGTTAACCAGGAACAAATGTGTGTGGTTAATCAGCAACAAATGTAAGTTGTTGACCACCTACCAAACAAGAAAGCTACAAACATAACAGTGCCTAATAGCAGCTAAAGAAGGATATTAAACCAACCAACCAAATCGAAATTCTGTACCATAGCAAACAGAAACAAATCGAGAATTTTGTACCATAACAGCAGACACAAAATAACAGACGATTGCGCCAAAGTGGCCAATTTGCACGGTGTAAACTGACCGAACTAACGTCGCTGCACGACCAGCTTGGCTGCTGAAATGTAGTATTCGAACAGACCGCAATCACTCACAAATGCTCTTCCGAGTCATCTTCCACTCCGTCTATCCAACTCCGACTAGGGGTGAGCATAACCGGCTACCCGCCACTTTTTCATTGAACCGGAACTCGCGGTCCTCGGATGAAAGAACCAGAATCGTTTACATTGATTCTTCGTATTTTGCAACCGGTTCCGATATCAGGTACCCGGTGTCAACTTTTTAAATTTGATTTTAATATTTAAAAAATGTAATTAATCTTATTAATAACATACCTAGATCCTTAGAAAATGAATAGAATAGATAAAAGCATATGATTAGATTGAGATATAAACAACTTGATTTCATCAGTACTACCTCATGCAAATTTTAAATTTATGTTATCTAAAGCTGTGTATTGGTATGGCTTGAAAGAGCATCACCAAAGCACACATAATGCATGTAGAGTAACTTGCAGGCACATTATGGAATTAGAGGAAGTGTGGAATCCTAGATACCTAAACGTGACAACCATGGAGTAAAATGTATAGATGAAATCGAAGGAATCGGTGTCGGCGGGTATCGGCGATTAATGGTTCCAAAAGATTGAGAATGGGATCCGGTCTTCATCGGTTTCATTATTTTAGGAACCGGAACCAATCACATCAGTTCCGGTTCCGGAATCAACAGTTTCGAAGTGTTTCCGGTTCAAAAAACGGGTACTCGATATCGGAACAACGACGTGCCGACTAACTAACACGCCTAAACACTACAAACACAACACCACAAGTTCAACCAGAAGATTTGTGGCAGACCATCGAAACTAAGTCGTGAACAGAATCAACAGAAGCTTTGTATTTGGCAATTTTATCTTGTTTCTAATGCTTGTTATCTTATAAAGTGGACGTTTTTTTATGAAAAAGATTTAGTATCCACAACAATAATTTAATCTAATTTAAAATGATTAAAATTGACAAAAATGATTATTTGGGTAAATATGATATTTTTATAAGTTAGGAAGGGTATATATGATATTTGTGGATTAGACTTAAAAAGGGGGTAGAATAGTCATTTAATTATTTTTGGTTATTAAATTTGATTTAAAATGATTAAAAATTGATATTTGGGTAAATATGATATTTTGATAAATTAGGAAGGGTATATATGATATTTAGAGTTTAGGTTGGGTAAATATGATATTTTAAGTTTTAATAAGGGCATATATGAAATTAACCCTATTTTTTAACACCATTCATCTTTAACTTTCCCACTCAAACCTCTTATACCTCAAACCTCTTCTTATGGATCGAAACCTTGGATCTTCATCTCGTCCGTCGAGAGGTAAACGTCCGGCGGAACCCGAGGCCTCTTCAAACCCCCTTTTTAATATCGACGTTTCCCATACCGGGTTCGATCGACAATATCCACCCGATTATGCGGTCCAAATTTCTCCCAAAGGTTTTAGTCTCAAAATTTCTCATCCGGGAGCTCTTCACAAGCTCCTCAACCCGGGAGCTCTTCACAAGCTCCTTATCAACCATTTCCTAATCCTGGGGCCTTTTCACCATTTCCTCCACCGAATTGGGGAACCCACCCCCCCGCCCCCCCCCCCCCCCCCCCCCAATTCCAACAACCCGAACCCGTACAAGATGATGATTCTTCCGATGAGGAAGAGATTAATCCTCACGTACCCACGGATGAGGGGCCTCAACCATCGACCGAGTTGGAGCGAGACCTGAGGTTTTACACCGCCCCGCATGGCCATCTTCGGGGTTGCCGGTTGGCAATTGATTTGGCGAAAAAAACGGATCAAAGCCAAACATAACTTCAATTTTTAGGTTGTTTTTTTATTATGTAATGTTTTATTTTAATTTAGTTAATTATGTAATGTTTTATTTTAATTAATTATGAATCTTATTTTTAATTAATTAGTAATGTTTTATTTTTAATTAATTATAATTGTTTATTTGTATTAAATAATTAAATAATTAAATAAATTAAAAAGTAAGATGGTTGGGAGGGTTAGGGTACGGGTTGTAGAGGGTTCTAAAGGGCTTGCAGAGTGCTTGTAGAGGGTTGGAGAAAAGCTGATGTGGCAGTTAGGTTGGAAGGGTTGGGAGGGTTGAGCTACTGATAGCCTAAAAGCATTAAAACTTTAATACAAGTCAATGGCAGAGATCAACACAAAAAATTAGGTGAATAAAGGTATTTAGGTAACTAAAGAAGAAGATAAAGATTTTTGGGTCATTAAAGTGGAATGTGGAACAAATTTAACCGATGAGCAAAGGAGGATGACCAACAACTTAAATTGATGAGCAAGATTAGGAGAAGATGCTCATAGGATCACTAAGATGTTTTTATTTTACTTGCCCAATGGACCAATCTATACCACCTTAGGCGTATCCCATATCGGCCGTGCATAGGAGTAATGTTGGGTGTAATATATTGGTCCTCTTAACAACAACGCGTTTTGGGGCCACACGCACTACAGGTTCTTGGAACACTGCAGTTAAGCGTGCTTGAGTGAGAGTAGTCCCAGGATGGGCGACCCCCTGGAAAGTATCTCACCAGGTCGCCAGAAACAAATCCGTACGCTACATGTTGGTTAAATTCAAGAGCAAAGCGGACAATATTGTTGTCAAGGAAGGTGGGGTATTACACAATCTATGGCTAGATTAGAGTTTGACTCTGAAAGCGATGGTTAAGATCGAAGTATACAACACCTAAACTTTTTTAAAGAGTCGTATTTCTCTTATTTTTTGTGGCACCAAATTTATTGTGGGGGTTGATTTAAAGAATCAATCAAGACTCCTTCACTTTATAAGTCATCTTTTAGCATTAAGCAACTTGCATAATCCACTTCTCGAATTAGACTAACGAGGAAAATGGATATTACGCAAGTTTTGTAAGTTAATATGAAGGCGTACGTAAACATTATTCAAATAGCAATTATAAAACTTTTTTAGTACTCATTTTTTTTGGACCTTTTAAAGTTGAAAAGTAGAATATACAAGTTATATGATATCATTTGCATAAATTTTGGTTAAATTCATGTTCAAAGATGCCTATTAAGAAATAGAGGAGATACAAAATAACTATTTTAGTCCGTTTTTTTTATCTTTTACATCATTTGTTATCATTGAATATATCATAACTTTTGTCATTTTTGTGTCATCAATAATAAAATACAAATTTTGTATGATTTGATATAGATTTAGTGATTTTAGGCTGATTTGGAACCTACAGGATTTAATAAGATGAAAGTTACATATTCGACCGCTCTAAATATACATAATCAATCTGCTTAGATACCAATGGTTGCATCCGAGATCTCATACTCAATCAATGATCTAAAGAAAATATGTAAAGCAAAAGTAATCTAGATTAAATTTTTTTATAAATGGACGAACAATTAATCAAAATGAAGTGCAATATGATCATAGAAACGTAGTCATATGATTGATTGTGCCATCAATCTTACATAGATTGGAAATGAAATGGGGGTATTTAGAGATTGAATGTTTGTAAAAACAATTCATATTCAGTAATTACAAATAGATAAGGAACTCCTATTTATAAGAAAACACACGAAATAATGATTTATCTTTTTATATATATAATTTTTCTTTTTCACACTTTCAACACTAAGGCTATGCGTACCCCATGCCTAGGCTGAGCGGGCTTGAGCCCGGCGGGCTGCGGTACGCCGCCTTTCCATGCCGGCGGGCTTGGTGGTGACCGGGCTCTCGTAGCCGTTGGCCAAACGGGAAGAAACGAAAAAATAACCTTTTTTTAAATTTGACCGTTTTAAAACGGTACTTTTTCAAAAAAAAAAACATTTTTATTTTTTTTTCAATTTTTTTACCCCTATATAAATACCTCTTCTACCCAACTCATTTTTCACACCAACTTTCATCTCTTCTTCTCCATACACTTCTATTTCTCTATACACCACCTTTCATCTCTTCTTCTCCATACACACTATGGCACAACCCGATTACTCGACCGGGTCATCATCTACGGATACCGACGAAGAATGGGAATGAGATACGCAAATGTTTGCCTCGTTAGTTCAACAAGTGACCGCATCACCGTCAATTCCCCGTTCGAGGGCCCCTAACATAGACAGGGTCGGGTAGAAGCAAACACACGGCTAATGGTGGACTACTTTAGCGATTACCCGACGTACACGGATGAAATGTTTAAACGACGTTTCAGGATGAGGAAGGATCTATTCCTACGAATATGTAACACCCGTAATTTTCTTTCGTAATATTGACCGTTAATGAAATTTTGAGAAATAGAATTGTGGATCAAAAGTTTCATTTTGTGGTCTAGTATGTTAGAGAATTCAATTACGAGTCCAACGGTCCTTTCGGAATCGAAATCGGAGTTATAACGAAAAAGATATGGCCAAAACAAGATTTCACCCAAACACACAGGTAGCTAGCGACCGATAGGGCATACACCTAGCGATCGCTAGGCAATTGAGTTCGTTGGTTCTGTTGGAGCTCACGATCACCTCATGGTCGCTAGGCTCACTTATCACGAAGCTAGCGATCGCTAGCATTGACACGTAGCGATCGCTAGGTGTCTGCACTTTGGGAAAAACAGGTTATAAACCCTCATCTCTTTTTTTGGCATAACTTTCTCATCCCTTATCCTTTTGAGCCGATTTTTCTTCCTACATTATCCTCTTTCCAAGATCTTCAAGACTACAAAGATGGATTGATGCTTCAAGATAGCAAATTGGTAGCTAGATCTCCCTCACCTTCATCTTCTCCACCTCTCACACCTTAGAAGTACCATTGTTGCAAGTGTTCTTCATTTCTAGGGTTTTGTTCAAAATCCTACTAGGTGAGCTATGTCTAAACCTTTTAGGTTGGATTAATCTATGAAATAGAGTTGTGAAGTAACCTAGAGTTGATTTGAATTGATTTTAGGTTTTCACTCTCCCTTCCAACCTAGATCTTGAAATTAGGGGTTTTGGTTTCAAACCCTAAGGTGAGTTGCTAAATCTATTTTGTAAAAACTGAGTACATATCATTTGTGGTTATTACATGCTAGAATTAATGTCTTAGAAATGATATATTTGTGAATACTTGCTAATATGGTCAAATGATATTGCTAGATAAGTAATCGTGCTAAATGAGCTTTGTTCATTGAAGGTAGCATATGCATCCATTTGGTAGCTAGTTGAACTCATATGATATGTCATACTTGATGGTGAAATTATGGACATAGATATATATATGTGTGTGAAGGGGATGCCAAGATATTGGTTGTCAAATTGATTTGGAGTCAAAAAGAGACCCTACAGGGGAGATGAATCCTTGAACCGTGCCACGTTTTGGTAACTTAATGTGAAATTGTGAAATGGACGATCCAATGCAATATGTCCACACCAAACAGTCTTGGGGTGTGTACCTATGTCGCCGGCCTTCCGGTTGCTCCGAAGTGCGCAGGCCTCGGAAGATGCCATGCTAAATTCGGCATCGAGGTGTTTGGAAGTAACGAGTGTCGGGATATTGGTTGGTGGAAGTGGGTCGCTCCCACTGTTTCTGAAGAATAAAGATAAATCGAATATGCATGCTTCTTATTGTGTCTGCTAGATACTTATATATAAATCTCGTACATATTAACATGAAGATTATATGTATTGTATATGTTGATACAACTCACTAGGCTCCTTTGGCCTAACACTTGATTTGGTGTCGATATGTATCTCAGGTGTTAGTGGCGCCGCTCCTAAGTAGAGGCTTGGACCAGGGTGAGCTTGGGGGAAACTTGGAGGGACTGGTCTTCTAGGCCGCGAGAACGACTGTAGAACGATAACTCTTTTGTAGTCTTCTTCCTAGATAGGAACTAGACTAGTTGGTTATCATATTGTTTTATTCAATTACGAACATTGTAATTATACACTACTTATACCCCTGTTTTTGGGAAGAGCTCACGCTTTGGCGTATATTTGTACTAACATCTTTCTTAAATGAAAGTTTTTGTTTACTCCAAATTTTGGGGTGTTACAGAATAGTTAATAATTTAAGCACACGGTATCCATATTTCCAACAACAAACCGGTGTTGTGGGGAACCCGGGTTTTTCTCTGTTAGCTCAGTTTTAGACTAAAACTGTGCAAGTTTTATAAATGTAAGCAAAATTTGTCTACTTGCTTGAATTATGTTGTAATGGGCTTGGGAATTAAAATGTAAGGGGCTTGGGCTTAGGATCCATTTTCAGATGTATAAATAGGAGTTAAATGTGTAATTAGGGTAACATTTTTTCTTTTGTAATTCAAATATTCAGCCGTACACCCTTAAGAGGTAATACATGAGAGTCGTTTGATCTTGTTTGTTGTTCTTCATTATTTTCAATTTTTGTTTCAATAAACTCTCTGTATTTCTTCTTATTCAATCTGTTTTTGTCTAAATCCCTATAGAAAACTTGGTTCATCGTTTCTTTCAATTGGTATCAGAGCGGGACCGAATCAAAAGTATTTGTTTTCGATCTTTTAGAACAAGTTTTCTTGGGAAATTATCTGGAAATCCGGTGTTTCACTATGTTTCGTTTCATTTCTGAGTCCGTTCTTCAAACAGTTTCGTCTTCGAAATTTGTTTCTTCGAAGACTGTTGGTTTTGGATTTAGGGATTTCGTTTTGAAAATCGTTCTTCAACGTGTTCTTGAGTTTCAGATGTTGATAAAGTTGTTCATATCAGAGTTTTTCCAGATTCTGATTCTGTGTGATCTTCAAAAAGGTTATCACACAAGGTGGTATATCCCTCAACAAGGATATTAAGGTTGGTCTCTCAGAGTCAATAGCGTGGTTCACCCCAAATGAGTGTCACCACCTATTCTTAAGTGTCAAATTTGACTAGGACTAACTTCAGAGGCTTCAGACTCACAGAGCTTCTGGCAGCCATCACAGAGCCTCTGGTTCACTCGCTCTTACAGTCTCTTTTCAAGGGTGGCTCTGTGATAGCTCTGTTAGAACCTCTGCCAGTTGTTCTCATAAGCCTCTGCAACCACCACGGAGTATCTGTCCATTTTCTTTTTAACGTTGAGATAACTTTTTGGTCTAATTAACCTGTTAGAGACATAGCTCCCGAACTCTCTGCTCACTATCTATAACTTGTTGAAAAGATCCTACAAAAGTTAAATCTTTATCTTTCTTCACAGAGACTCTGTTCGATCTTATTCGACCTATCCTTTTCGATCCACAGAACCTCTATCCTGGTCTTACCTCTGAACCCAATTTAGGTCTTCACATGTCTCTCAAATCTATAAGATTTTTTTTGAAAGACCATATCCAACAAATCCACAGAGGACTCAGTTCAGTCTCGAACACTGAGTTTCCCTGTACTTCATGCCGACAAAAACCACTCCTTCAACAGAACCTCCATGCCCACCTCTCTGAACCCAGCTGCATTTAAAATACAACACCATGATATCTTGCCCAACAGAGTTCTTGAAAGTTATCAGAAGCTCCCTAATTAATTCAGCATGAACGACACTCCTATTTCTCTGCCCTCTGTTGAGATATATAGAGAATCTGAAGACTTCACTGGACGGGTGTAACACCCCGCTAAAGCGGAAACGCGAGGCGTGACAGCTAAGATTTCATTGCAATAGGAGATAAATACATCAAACATTTCATTTAAAAGTTTACGGCTTACAGTACCATATAATACATAACCAACGATAGTTTAAAACATTCAAACGTTTCAAAATAACATTACAAAAGAAAGTCTAAGTTTGACGTCACTTGCAGTACAGGCATTATCTACTACCTTCTATTTTCCTGAAAAGCATGTTAAAAAGACAAGTGTCAACTACAAGAGTTGGTGAGTTCACGGGTTTTATATGCACAAAACATTTTCATATGCAGAAATCATTATCGTAAAACCAATATTCAACCTCAACTGTTAAACATAACATTTATGCAAGATATATTCTCGAGCCACTACTAAACCTAAAACCAATTTGCCCCAACGATCTACCTCAGAGGTGGTAGTGAACCACATGTGTATAGCGCTTTCGCAAACTACCTCAGCGGTGGGACTAAAACCCCACATGTGTAGACGCTGCACTACCTCAGCGGTGGGACTAAATCCCACATGTGTAGTACCACATATGATTACGTGCACCCTATACTCGTCAGTAAACAAAGGGTGGGTCCACTCTACCAAATAGCGCTATCCACAATAATCATTGGCCCGAAACGAGTTAATAGTAGTGTATTCAACATGGGACTTTTACTCAATATATATCATTATTTGCATAATCAATCGTTCGCAAGCAAAACTTCATAAATCATTTATCAACCAACATGCTTTTCACCCCAAAACGCGTAAAAACGGTAAAATAGGGGCCGTGAATACTCACCTCGATTAGCTTAGCGATACGAGGGATAGTTCGAACTCCAATCCGAAGCCTAAAAGTACCCTAAACAATCATAGGTAATATAAGTCCTATATCATCGGTTCAAAAATATCCTAATTAAGTCCCAATCCGATATCCTTATATAATGCCTCTACTTAGTTTATGTAGCCAACCATAGTATAAAACAATTTTAATAAAAATTTTATAACACCTAATTGGATGCAAGATCTTGAAACTCAAAATTCATGCTTTTGTAAATATTCAGATGCTGACAGATTTGTATACTTGGTAAAAATGTCACTTTTAAGCTATACTCCAAAAAGGTTTAAGTTTCCAATTTTTATCCACTGAAGTTGGGTGTGTTAGCAACATTCCCACCAAATTTCATAAATTTTTGATGTGTTTAGCATATGTAAATAATTTTTATAAAAACAGTGTGCACAGCTCACATTTGAAAATACATGTCTGTAGTGTTTAGTTCATAGAGAGTTTGTTACAACTCCAAAACTTAAATTTCAAAAGGGGTTTTCAAGCTAACATGCATACCCATCTAATAAAACAAGATTCACACCAACTTGATGATTTTTGAGTGAGTTATGACCTCTTAAACTCACATGTGTGAATCTGCCATTTTTGGACAGCTTGCACCATGTTTTTGTTTTCATTGGTTGCATGCTCAAAATTTCACCACGTTCTTTGGAAAGCTACTTCAATGAACTTGAACTTAGAATCAAAAAGTATGCAATTTGAACAAGTTTTCAAGGGGAAATGCATGCAACAAGTTGACATAAAATCTGACCCGTAGCCATTTGTACAACAAAAAGTTTTGTGATGGTTGAAGGTCCTAAACTTGGAATTTTTGGGTGATTCCAGTTGGGTTCGAACCCTAACTCACAAAATATTAACCCATAAAATTTTTAGACAAAAATCAATCCATTTGAACCCTTTTTGGGTCGTCCAAAGTTGCATGAAGTAATCTGTCAGCTTCTGTCCTCTTACAAAACCCAAATTTCTCACTTGTAAAACATGTAAATCTTCAAAATTTGGGATTTCTTTGATACCACACTCAATACCACATCAAATAATATGTAACAAACAATAATTTTTATCAAAATCAAGATGATTCTTGTATGCAATCATCCATCATTTCCAGATTCATAGATGTATACATACACAAAATTTTGGGGGTTATTCACATGTGCATGTAACATTTCTTTAGTTTATAGTGAAAGGATCCTTGGATTCACACTTCTTATGGATGTTATAATTATCCATTGTGTTCATCCTACCTTCTAAAACCATGAGAACATATCCTCAACTTTAAACCAAGATAAAACAAGATTCTTGCCAAAAATGAAGCAATAGATGCTTGAATCAAAGCTATATTGCTAGAACAAAGCTTATGATTATAAAAGAAATGTGCATTTTACCTTTATGTGTGATCTTCTTCTTCTAAAATTGATGAACAAGGGCTGAATTTTCTGGATTAGGTTGAAGGTTATGGAGGTTGAAAGAGAGAAGGAGGATGGATGGGTTTTTCTCTAAGTTTGAAAATGAAAAATGAAGTGTGTAAGGGAAGAATAAGGTTTTTATATGGGAGTATTGGGGTGACCAGCCATCTTGTGGGCCCCCAAGCCCATGATAATTTCTTTTTTTCTTCAAATGCAAGCCCAAACAAGTTTAAGATGCAACGGTCTTCGGTTTGCCATGATTTTTTTCGTTAAAAACGACTTTTTCAACAAATAAAATAGGTTAAATGGAATGTTTTATTCTAGTTAATTAAAATATAATAATTTTTATATAAAACACTTTAATCGAGTCATATCGGCATTATATAAGGTTTTTAGACGAAGACGGACCAAAAGGGGACTTTTCGGGACAATTTTCGGGATTTTCTAAATTATTCTCTAAAATTTTCGTAAAGGCAATCTAAATCTTCCTAAATAGTTATCTTAGAGGGAGATTCATTAAAACTATACTAATAAGTGATTATCGGGCCGCTAACCTAAGTGCCGAATTTTGTCGGTTGTCACATTTACCCCCTGTTGAAAGAAATTTCGTCCCGAAATTTACTATTTGCCATATCCAGGAGGCTCTTTTGTAAACAGGTGAGGGTACTTGATCTTAATAAATGCTTCTCGTTCCCAAGTAAACTCTGGTCCATGTTTTGAGTGCCAACGAACCTTGACAATTGGTATCTTACTACGCCTTAACTGCTTGATTTCTCGATCAAGAATTTCGATCGACTCTTCCGCGATGTGTAGCTGTTCGTTGATTTTGACTCCCTCCAATGGTAGGACCACTGTTTCTTCAGATAGGCATTTATTTAGATTAGACACGTGGAAGGTATCATGAATAGCGCTGAGCTCAAGAGGTAGGTCCAACATATAGGCGACTGGTCCGATTCTTTCCAGAATCTCGAACGGTCCAATGAATCGAGGGCTCAGTTTTCCAGCTTTCCCAAAGCGGAACAATCCTTTCCATGGCGATACTTTCAGCAGTACCCTATCACCAATTTGAAATTCGAGTGGCTTTCTGCGGTTATCAGCATAACACTTCTGTCGATCTCTGGCCGCCTTAAGCTTTTCTTGGATCACCTTAATCTTATCAGTTGTTTCTTGAACAATGTCTGGTATGATTAGTTGGCTTTCTCCCACTTCCAACGACTTAAGCAGTGATCTGCACTTGCGCCCGTACAAGGCTTCATAAGGCGCGCACTGGATGCTGGTGTGGTAGTTGTTGTTGTAGGAGAATTCGATCAAGGGTAAGTGATCGTCCCAACTACCTCCAAATTCCAGCACGCAAGCACGTAACATATCCTCCAGTGTTTGTATGGTTCTCTCTGTTTGCCCGTCGGTCTGAGGATGGTAAGCAGTGCTCAAATCAATTCTAGTGCCCATTGCCGTCTGCAGTGATTGCCAAAATCGTGAAGTGAGTCGGCTATCTCTATCGGAGATGATCGAAATCGGTACCCCATGGCGCATAACTATTTCATTTACATATAGTTGCGCAAGTCTGTCAATGCTGAAATTTTCTCGAATCGGCAAAAAGTGCGCGGATTTCGTAAGTCGGTCCACAATTACCCATATTGAGTCGTGACCCTTCTTGGTCTTGGGTAATTTGGTCACAAAATCCATTGATATCTGTTCCCACTTCCATTCTGGAACTTCTGGCTGTTGCAGGAGTCCAAATGGCTTTTGATGTTCTGCCTTGATCCTAGCACAAGTCATGCACTTACTCACATACAGGGCTATATCCTTTTTCATTCCGGGCCACCAGTAATGTTCCTTTAATCCCTTGTACATCTTGTCAGCTCCTGGATGTACTGAGTACTTTGTTTGGTGAGCTTCATCCATGATTGTTGATCTTAACTGGTCGACCTTTGGTATCCATACTCTGTCCTTGAAATAACGCACTCCGTCGGATCTCACCACTAATTCTTTTTCTAACTGGTGTAGAGTCTCCTTCTTCAGATTTTCTACCTTCAATGCTTCTTCTTGAGCTTCAAGTATTTGATTTTTTTCAAACTCGTCTGCACTACTATTCCCATGGCTCATGCTCTTGAAGGTTTCACCCTTTCTTTCTTGCTCAGTGCATCAGCTACCACATTCGCCTTTCCTGGGTGATACTTTATCACGCAGTCGTAGTCATTGAGCAATTCAACCCATCTTCTTTGCCTCATGTTCAACATCTTCTGGTCGAGAATGTGCTGGAGGCTCTTGTGATCGGTAAAAATTGTGCACTTTGTACCATAAAGGTAATGCCTCCAGATCTTTAGTGCAAACACCACGACTCCAAGTTCTAAATCATGAGTGATGTAATTTTTCTCGTGAACCTTTAACTGCCTAGACGCATAAGCGATAACCTTCTCATGTTGCATTAAAACACATCCTAGGCCCTGATGCGAAGCATCACAATACACCACGAAGTCATCCGTTCCTTCGGGTAATGCCAAAATGGGTGCATTGCACAATTTATGCTTAAGTAACTGAAACGCTTCCTCTTGTTTTTCTCCCCAAATAAACTTCTTGTCTTTCTGCGTTAACATAATCAGAGGTTGCAAAATCTTGGAGAAATTAGCGATGAATCGCCGATAATAGCCTGCCAAACCAAGAAATTTTCGAATTTCTGTTGGTGTCTGCGGAGCTTCCCATTTCTTTATGGCCTTAATCTTTGCTGGATCGACATGGATTCCTTCCTTGTTCACTACATGACCTAGAAAATGTACTTCCCGAATCCAAAACTCACATTTGGAAAATTTTGCGTAGAGTTTCTCGGTTTTGAGCAACTCTAGTATCAATCTCAATGGTTGCTCATGCTCCTCCTTGCTTCGTGAGTAAATCAGGATGTCGTCTATGAAGACAATCACAAATTTATCCAGGTACGGTCGACATACCTTGTTCATCAGATCCATGAATACTGCTGGAGCGTTTGTTAAACCAAATGGCGTGACCAAAAACTCGTAATGACCATACCGAGTTCTGAACGCTGTTTTGGCGATATCTTCTTCTCGCACTCTCATCTGATGGTATCCTGATCGAAGATCAATCTTGGAAAAGTAAGTTGCTCCTTGCAACTGGTCGAACATGTCATCTATGCGAGTTAGAGGATAACGATTCTTGATCGTGATCTTGTTCAGCTCCCTATAATCTATACACATCTTAAAGGATCCGTCCTTCTTTTTGACAAACAAGACCGGGGATCCCCAGTGTGATGAGCTGGGCCGGATGAATCCTTTATCAAGTAACTCTTGAAGATGATTTGACAGTTCCTGCATTTCTGATGGCGCCAGACGATACGGTGATTTTGCTACAGGGGCCGCTCCTGGGACTAGATCGATGTGGAACTCCACTTGCCTATGCGGGGGTAATCCGGGTAACTCCTCCGGGAACACTTCGGGATAATCTCGTACAACTGGAAAGTCCTGAATTCGCTTTTCTTTTATTTCCTTATCCACAACATGAGCCATAGATGCCATGCATTCCTTCCGCAAATGGCTTCGCATTTTCATGCATGCGACTATATTAGATCTTGGAGGGCCTTTTTAGCTCCAATCGCGAATGCCCTTCCTTGAGCTTCGCATCCTTAATTTCCTTGATTGGCTTACATTTCTTTGTTCCACCTCTTGGTGTTGATCGAGCCTCTATTTAACATGGGACACCTATCTTTAAAGTGGTCCGAGCAACCGCACTCGCGGTATTTCCGCCCTTCTTGACCTTCCTTACCTTTGTATAATATCGAGTAGTATGACTTGCTAGTTTACATTTGGTACCCGAAATACAAGCTCCTAGGTTGTTGCAGTCGTATCTAGTACATTTTTGATGAGAGTCCATATACTGTCTTGACTCATGGGTCTTTACTCCAAGATTTCTGACTACTTTTCAACTTTTATCTGAATGACCTTGAGTTGTCTCTTCTGACTGTTGCTCTACTTTCTTTTATTACCATCTTTCCATTCGATGGATACTATGACTCCTCTATTTCTTCTATTTGCGATAAGGTCGGTAGTAACTTGAGTGACTATGGTAGGTACGACTTCTTGGACTTGTTGGGCTATCAGTTGAGCAATGTTGATCGATTAATTCTTTACGTTCACTTTCTAACTATGTGTGTTTCTTCTGGAAAATACGGTTCTAAATCATTTGTAAAATGTATGTTTGATTAAAAGTTGTATTTGATAAATGTTCGAAAATATTTTTATTTTATTTATGACAATTTGTTTAAAATAAAATCGATAAGAACATCTTTGTGATTAATTAAAATTTGGTTTCGTAAAAACTTAATACTTATCTGAAAGGGTCAAAATTTGATGCTAATGCATCCTTAAAATATTTTACTTTCCCAAGCTAAGGTTTAAATGGGACAACAAAAAAAATACACTTTGAAATTCTTTCAAATTCACGAGAGTTACAATCGAAAAGATCAACTTTGCCAACAGTATTACCACAACTTACCAGCACAAGTCAACTCTCCTAGCCATCCTTCTTGTCGTCATAGCATTCTCTACAACATTGATGGTACATTCCTCCAAGAGATGTACCAAATTTTGTCAATCTTAGTTATGGCCCGGTTCTATCTTGATGCCCTGTTTCGACTATTTTTGTAGTCCGCCGGCGAGTGTTCTCATAGTTTGAGCTTATCCTTGTACGTTAGGTACACTTCCATCAGGTAGTGGTATAAGGACAATCTTTTCAGCACAGCATATTGTCGCTCGGTGGCTGGACATCCAATCCATGCCAACAATTATATCAAAGCTCCCTATCTTAATCGGGATTAGATCTATGCTGAACTCTTTTCCTACCAAATTTAGAGTGCATTTCTTGACTACTTTGCTTACCTTAGCTAACTCTCCGTACACTTGTTGATGTGGAGTACAGACTCCATGCCTTCTATCCAGGTTAATAGTCCAACCGCTCCTTCTGTCCCATAAAATTCTTTGGGGTTGCACAACCTGAATGACTTGTATGTACATTCACGGTTCCTAATACTATCTAATCCTTGGTTGGCATTTAAACCTGCCACCACTTGACTTACTATATTTGGCAGTGATGCCAATACTTGTTCCGATACAAGCCTTGCAAGTTCAGGGTTTTCTCGTCTTGAAGGCATAATTCTAAATCATGACCATAATAAGGGTTTTAGTGACAACTTCTATAATCTAAGTGTAGTTACGTAACTAGTTAATTCTCACAGCTCACGCGCTATACAATTCTATGCTATCGAATTAACATAATACTTAGAATTTAAGCAATTTTACGACAAACATGCATTCATTGGTAATAGTAGCAAATAACCATAACATTTTGCATTTTAACCAACCAAAGCATAATATCCAAATCCATACATCAAATCCCAAAAGAACGAAAGCAAGTCACAATACAGTGTTCATCATCAAGGCATCAAGCCACAAAATAAAGGTTCATAAGTTGACTTCCCAAAAGACACGACCTAAGGACTCCTCCTAATACCTAGGCCACCAAAAGATCCATCCGATCATGATCACAACTAGAGCCATCATCATGTACACCACCAGGTACAAATGCAACTCACACAACCCTTGCTTTTCAGGAAGTTTTTGGAAGGTTCCAATTCTACTAGCTGTATGATTAATTTATAAGTCTTATTCTACTTATACCATGGCTAGGCATAGGTGATCAGGCTCTGCCTATCTATGATATATCAAAATAATACCTATCCTAATCATCTTAGTAGTAAAATTCTCCTAAGTTTTGAAATCTTTGATTTGAAAAGTTATTTAATTTTTGTAAATTGTTGGTTATAGTACTTGGTTTTGTGGAAAACCAATTTCTCTATAACCTATGGCTCTGATACCAAATCTGTAACACCCCGCTAAAGCGGAAACGCGAGGCGTGACAGCTAAGATTTCATTGCAATAGGAGATAAATACATCAAACATTTCATTTAAAAGTTTACGGCTTACAGTACCATATAATACATAACCAACGATAGTTTAAAACATTCAAACGTTTCAAAATAACATTACAAAAGAAAGTCTAAGTTTGACGTCACTTGCAGTACAGGCATTATCTATTACCTTCTATTTTCCTGAAAAGCATGTTAAAAAGACAAGTGTCAACTACAAGAGTTGGTGAGTTCACGGGTTTTATATGCACAAAACATTTTCATATGCAGAAATCATTATCGTAAAACCAATGTTCAACCTCAACTGTTAAACATAACATTTATGCAAGATATATTCTCGAGCCACTACTAAACCTAAAACCAATTTGCCCCAACGATCTACCTCAGAGGTGGTAGCGAACCACATGTGTAGAGCGCTTTCGCGAACTACCTCAGCGGTGGGACTAAAACCCCACATGTGTAGACGCTGCACTACCTCAGCGGTGGGACTAAATCCCACATGTGTAGTACCAGATATGATTACGTGCACCCTATACTCGTCAGTAAACAAAGGGTGGGTCCACTCTACCAAATAGCGCTATCCACAATAATCATTGGCCCGAAACGAGTTAATAGTAGTGTATTCAACATGGGACTTTTACTCAATATATATCATTATTTGCATAATCAATCATTCGCAAGCAAAACTTCATAAATCATTTATCAACCAACATGCTTTTCACCCCAAAACGCGTAAAAACGGTAAAATAGGGGCCGTGAATACTCACCTCGATTAGCTTAGCGATACGAGGGATAGTTCGAACTCCAATCCGAAGCCTAAAAGTACCCTAAACAATCATAGGTAATATAAGTCCTATATCATCGGTTCAAAAATATCCTAATTAAGTCCTAATCCGATATCCTTATATAATGCCTCTACTTATTTATGTAGCCAACCATAGTATAAAACAATTTTAATAAAAATTTTATAACACCTAATTGGATGCAAAATCTTGAAACTCAAAATTCAAGCTTTTGTAAATATTCAGATGCTGACAGATTTGTATACTTGGTAAAAATGTCACTTTTAAGCTATCCTCCAAAAAGGTTTAAGTTTCCAATTTTTATCCACTGAAGTTGGGTGTGTTAGCAACATTCCCACCAAATTTCATAAAATTTTGATGTGTTTAGCATATGTAAATAATTTTTATAAAAACAGTATGCACAGCTCACATTTGAAAATACATGTCTGTAGTGTTTAGTTCATAGAGAGTTTGTTACAACTCCAAAACTTAAATTTCAAAAGGGGTTTTCAAGCTAACATGCATACCCATCTAATAAAACAAGATTCACACCAACTTGATGATTTTTGAGTGAGTTATGACCTCTTAAACTCACATGTGTGAATCTGCCATTTTTGGACAGCTTGCACCATGTTTTTGTTTTCATTGGTTGCATGCTCAAAATTTCACCACGTTCTTTGGAAAGCTACTTCAATGAACTTGAACTTAGAATCAAAAAGTATGCAATTTGAACAAGTTTTCAAGGGAAAATGCATGCAACAAGTTGACATAAAATCTGACCCGTAGCCATTTGTACAACAAAAAGTTTTGTGATGGTTGAAGGTCCTAAACTTGGAATATTTGGGTGATTCTAGTTGGGTTCGAACCCTAACTCACAAAATATTAACCCATAAAATTTTTAGACAAAAATCAATCCATTTGAACCCTTTTTGGGTCGTCCAAAGTTGCATGAAGTAATCTGTCAGCTTCTGTCCTCTTACAAAACCCAAATTTCTCACTTGTAAAACATGTAAATCTTCAAAATTTGGGATTTCTTTGATACCACACTCAATACCACATCAAATAATATGTAACAAACAATAATTTTTATCAAAATCAAGATGATTCTTGTATGCAATCATCCATCATTTCCAGATTCATAGATGTATACATACACAAAATTTTGGGGGTTATTCACATGTGCATGTAACATTTCTTGAGTTTATAGTGAAAGGATCCTTGGATTCACACTTCTTATGGATGTTATAATTATCCATTGTGTTCATCCTACCTTCTAAAACCATGAGAACATATCCTCAACTTTAAACCAAGATAAAACAAGATTCTTGCCAAAAATGAAACAATAGATGCTTGAATCAAAGCTATATTGCTAGAACAAAGCTTATGATTATAAAAGAAATGTGCATTTTACCTTTATGTGTGATCTTCTTCTTCTAAAATTGATGAACAAGGGCTGAATTTTCTGGATTAGGTTGAAGGTTATGGAGGTTGAAAGAGAGAAGGAGGATGGATGGGTTTTTCTCTAAGTTTGAAAATGAAAAATGAAGTGTGTAAGGGAAGAATAAGGTTTTTATATGGGAGTATTGGGGTGACCAGCCATCTTGTGGGTCCCCGAAGCCCATGATAATTTTTTTTTCTTTAAATGCAAGCCCAAACAAGTTTAAGATGCAACGGTCTTCGGTTTGCGATGATTTTTTTGACTTTTTCAACAAATAAAATAGGTTAAATCGAATGTTTTATTCTAGTTAATTAAAATATAATAATTTTTATATAAAACACTTTAATCGAGTCATATCGGCATTATATAAGGTTTTTAGACGAAGACGGACCAAAAGGGGACTTTTCGGGACAATTTTCGGGATTTTCTAAATTATTCTCTAAAATTTTCGTAAAGGCAATCTAAATCTTCCTAAATAGTTATCTTAGAGGGAGATTCATTAAAACTATACTAATGAGTGATTATCGGGTCGCTAACCTAAGTGCCGAATTTTGTCGGTTGTCACAACGGGACGCTTGTCTACAGAGCTGGGAAAGGGACTCTCTTCTATTCCCTTTGTCCAATATGAAGAATCGAAGATCCAACACTTGTTCATCTGCTAAGTCGTTGAGGCAAAAGTTGAAAGAGCAATGCTTCTTGACAAGTGAAGAAATCACATAGCACAAGTCGAGGGGGAGTTCGTCATTCATATAAGATTTGCAGAAGATGAAGATCCGGACAAAGTAAAGTATCACAGAGCCTCTACAACATATTTCAGAGCCTCTGTAATCTTATGAACTCAGATGATGAAGCTTCAGATATTATCACAAGTCAAAAGGTACAGAGCCTCTGTAGGTCATCACAGAGATTCTGAAGATCATCTCAGAACCTCTGCTATACTATAAATTGAAAGATGATCCTTCTGCTAGTCTGATCAACCTGATACAAGCATAGTTACACCAATTATCTGCTCACTGCCAAGTCTTGTTGGAAAGTCTTGCAGAAGATGAACCTATGCTTTCGAAATACAGAGACTTTGCGGATACATGTCTCTGATGGTAGAGCTTTGAAGAACAATACAAGTCAAGTATTACAGAACTTCTGATGCAAATCACAGAACCTTCTGTAATGCCCTTTTTGATTAAGAAATCTCAAAGCTCTGCTATTGTCATCTGAAGTTGGGAAAGAAGATTCAAAGAACATGCTTCATTTCTAAAACTTAGGGGGAGATTGTTAGCTCAGTTTTAGACTAAAATTGTGCAAGTTTTATAAATGTAAGCAAAATTTGTCTACTTGTTTGAATTATGTTGTAATGGCCTTGGGATTAAAATGTAAGGGGCTTGGGCTTAGGATCCATTTTCAGATGTATAAATAGGAGTTAAATGTGTAATTAGGGTAACATTTTTTCTTTTGTAATTCAAATATTCAGCCATACACCCTCAAGAGGTAATACATGAGAGTCGTTTGATCTTGTTTGTTGTTCTTCGTTATTTTCAATTTCTGTTTCAATAAACTCTCTGTATTTCTTCTTATGCAATCTGTTTTTGTCTAAATCCCTATAGAAAACTGTTGGGTTTTTCTGTGATCCCCGAATCTAACTGATACGAAGAACACTGATCTTAGCGGAAACGATTTTGGATAAAAACGCGAAAACCACGATCGTTCGTTTTAACTTATTTAAACATTAACTAAAAGAGGATTTTACCTGGAATGCTTGAGTTATAATCAACCGGTGATTGACCACACGAACGTTCCTCTAGCAGAACTCAAAAACCCGAGCTGACCGGAAACCGAACTGGTTTGGGGTTTGGGGCGGCGCCGAATTGAGAGAGAGAGAGGAGGGATTTTTGGTGGAAACTGATTAGTGAATATCAAATTGAATGAATGAATTCTAAAGCCTATAAGGCTTTATTTATAAGACTTTAAAAGGTAGTGTTTGTATCTAATCCAGTTTCCATAATTATCTGATTTCTTTCTGCTGATCCATCTCCTCAAGACCTTCCTGATGGTTTTGAAGAAGATCCTATACCACCCACTGATATAACCACTCCACCTCTCATAAATGCCACCCCTATCTCTCAAATCACACCACCTGAACCTGATCAACCGACTAACAGTGAAGACTTCTCTCAAACCACTGTTAGTGAACCCTCTCCTAACATGGGTCTTTGGTACTCCAAGGACTCAGGGTTCGATCTAACAGCTTATTCTGATAGTGACTTTGCAGGATGTAAGATCGACAGGAAAAGCACTACTGGTGGCTGTCACCTATTAGGTGGCAAGTTGGTGAGTTGGACTAGCAAGAAGCAGAACTCTGTGTCCACATCAACTGCTGAAGCTGAATATGTTGCAGCAGGAATATGTTGTGCTCAGGTCCTGTGGCTGAGAAATCAACTTCAGGACTATGACATACAACTCTCCAAAATTCCTATCTACTGTGACAACACTTCAGCAATAGCCATTGCTAACAATCCTGTCTTACACTCTAAGACAAAGCACATTGAAGTGAGATATCACTTCATCAGGGATCATGTGATGAATGGTGATATTGAACTCCATTTTGTCCCTACTGAATATCAGCTTGCTGACCTCTTTACCAAACCACTGGATGTGACGCGTTTTAATATGCTCCTCAGTGAACTTGGGATGTTAAATCCTGAAGAATAGAAGTTCTCAGGACAAACAGTTGTTAAAGTCCTTATATTCTCTCAGGACCTCTTTTATTAACAACTCCTGAATAACTCTTCTTCAGAGGATAACTCTGTTCAGTACTTACAAAATCTTTGTTCAATATCCGAATACTGATGATTCTCAGGTAAGTATTTCTTCCCTCTGCTACTGAAACCTTATCGCATTAAATGTGATAAGAGGATTTTCCCAAAACAGTACTTATCTGATAAGTACTCTGATTCCAATAAACCATATCTTTCACCAAAATGGAACCATCCCCTGAAAAGGTGGTTTTTAGTTTTTCAAATAAAACAAACCTTTCATCTGCACTGACACGTAATGGGACGTTTCCTGTTCCCCACTACGTGTGTCAGGCGCGTGAACGCGCGTAGAACTCCTTTTTTTCATCATTACGTTTGAATTTAGCCGCTCTTTTCTCTCTCATCCATTTTCTCTCTCCTACCACGAGGTATAAAAACCTCATTCGTAATCCTTTTCACTCTTTACGCTCACATAATACTCTCTAAGCATTCAAGCAAGAAAAAGCAAGAATCTGCATTCTCAAGAACACCAAGAACACACACTTACCACTTCTCTAACAAGATCAACGTAAGTTTCCTAATGTTCTTATGTTCTTTCCACAATCTAAGTTGATATTCTTCCTTAAAAACAACTTATTTTGGTAAACGTTTTTCCAAAAACCCTAAGATCACTTCGTTTGATCTTAGTTTTCCCAAAATCTTCTAAGATTTTTTGTTAAAACTGTTTAGCATGATTTTTCTTATTTCTTTTAAGAACAGTCATAAACTCCTATTTTGATATCTATTCATCAAAATAGAAGTTCTTTTTAATACCAAAACACATTCCTTTTGTGTATTTTGGTATCTAATCTATTCTATGTATAAAGGATTTCACCATTTTTATGAACATACTTTGTGTTCATTGAAAAATGAAGAAAAATGCATATTTTGGACTCTTAATCATCCATATATGTTATTTTTATGTTTAACAGGATGGCTGCTACTACATCCACATCTTTGGACGCCCAGCTCTCCTCTGAGGCCACTCCTCTACAGGCTACTGAGAGCCTGCCAATCGTCATTCCACAACATGACGTCCAATTCAAACAGAACAACGTTGTTGGTCTGTTTGACATCCCTGAAGGCAAGGAATATCTGATTCCTGCAAAAGACTTCCTTCTCCGCAGCCCGCTGAGGACGGCTTTCTCTCTGGACCCAAAGCCAAACAAGCCCATGCTGCAACAACTGTGGTCCACTGCCACTGTGGCCAAGGAGAAGAACTCAAAAGGTGTCCTGCGAGAGGTCATCAAGTTCCAAATCAAGGAAAACATAATTTCCTTTGGTTTTGGAACCCTCAGGAACGTGCTCAACTTCCCCAAGAAGAAGCGCTTCCCTCCTGTCCCCACCGCTGACGAAATCGTCGAGTTCCTGGACGCCATAGGCTACAGATGGCCTGTCAACAAGGAAGGCGTCCTGCTACCGAAGACAGGTGCCACTGTCCATAAGTCAGGACTAAACGCCGTGTTCTATTATATATGGAACACGTTTGGCCTGTGCTTATCGGGCAAAACAGGGAGCACGGAGCAGTTTCCGATGGTTATTCAGCAGATGGTCTACTCTGCGATCAAGAATCGCGAGTTCGACTATGCTCGCTCCATCTGGGACGACATGGTGAGGAAGGTCCGAAGCAAGAATCGGGTCGCCAACGTTGCCTTCACCAGGTTTTTCTCAGCCGTCCTGGAGCTGCATATGGGGGAAAACTACCCCAAGGTCGGGAACTCCAACAACTACGCCCTCGGGCCTAGGTTCCTGGACCAGGTTGCTTACCATCCTGACGACGTCCCTCTCTCTGACGTCCTGGTCGTTCCTGAACAAGTTCAGGAACAGGATGTTGAACAAGCCACCTCTCCAACCACAGGTACGTTTTCTATCATCTCTTCCAAACCTCATTCTTCTACTTTTATGCATGCTATGTCAGTAGCTAACCCAATACTGACTTCCCCAGCTGCAACCACAACTTCTGCGCTCCAGAAGCGCCCCCAACCATCCTCTGTCACTCCTCCACCTCCTACAAAACGCGCCAAAGCTAGGGCGCAAAAGAAAAAGACGCAGGCGGCTGGTAAGAAATATTACATTACCCTGCCCCAGCTCTTTAATAAACCATCCCCTTTGTCTAAACATTCTTCCACTGCAGATACTTCTACATCTGCCCCTGTTACACAAGAACCTGAGGTGGTTCAACTCGAACCCTCAGAGAATCTGGTGGGTAATCATCCTGATACCCTCCAAGCCTCAGGTAATATTTCTAAGCAATATATTACTGTTATTTCTTCTATGAAAGCTAATGAGTCTTCTAGTGCTCACTTAGCTACTCTGTCTACAGGTTCTTTAGGAGCAGGTTCTGAAGGGCATCTTCATCAGGATGACCCTTTCAACGACTTCGTTCTCACGGATGCCGAGCATCAGCTGAACACAGCTGAACTACGCAGGCAGTCCGCTGAGAGGAACCTGCATGAGGCCCGCACTGCCCTCCAGCAGAAGGAGGAAGAGCACTCAGCACAGCTCCAGACCTTACAACAGGAGCTTGTTGCTGCCAAAGCTGCTGCAGCCGCTGCTGAAGCCGCCGCCGCCAGTGCCACTGCCGCCGCCATCGCCGCGACTCCGCCGCCCACGGCCGTCACCCTGTCCATCCCTTGTCTGGATAACATCCACGACAAGGTTTCTCAGGTTGCCTCCTCCTCCACCAACCTTCAGGCATCCATTGATGACCTGAAGGCCACGGCGTTCCCTGCGCTCTCCACAGAGATCATCAACAGCACCAACTCTCTCACCACCTTCCAATCAACGGTGGTTCAGAGGTTGGATGCTCAGGAAGCTGCCATTCGCGCCATCCAGGAGCAGGTGCAAGGGCTCTCCTCTGCTGTCAACGCCCTCACCTCTGCTCCTGCGCCGCCTCCATCCTTCACCACGGCGGACAGGGAGGTCTTGCAGTCCCTGATCTCTTCATCATTCATCCAGCGCAAGGTCCTCAGCGACATGGCCTCTCTCCTCCAAAGGAGTGTCTCAACAGCTGCCTTAGTTCAGGCACCTGCTGAGGGGGAGAGACAGCCCCGAGACCATTCTGCCTATTCCCCCTCCACAAACTGGAGAACCACTGAAGACGGGGGGAATAATGAAGACGACGATGATGATGATGAAGATGATGATGATGATAACGACATCTTCGTCGAGAAGGTCCCTGCTGCCTCTGCGCCCATTCCAGGGCTCGCACAACCTCAGGGGGAGAACCCTGATGCCTCTGGTATGTCTCCACTACCATCCTCTCCCTCTTCCTCTGATAACCAACCTATTTCTACTCTTCTTAAATCCAAACCTACCCCTGAAACCATCACCCTAGATTCCTCACCTGAAGACTCACCTCCTAATAACCTTCAAATGGTTATCTACCAACCTCCCAAACTACCCTCTCCTGAACCAACTCCTGAACTCACCTATCACCCTGAACCTGAACCTAATACCCAAGCCGATCCTGAAACTCACGATGTCAACTTTGGCTCTGTCACTGGTGACATTATTCGCCTAATGGAGAATAGTCCCAATGAGCAGACCAGAGCTAAATTAGCTAAAATGACCTTCAGGATCACACCCCTTAACCAAGAAACCATTTCTACCCGTCCTACAACCCGTTTCAACCAAGAAGCCTCTTCATCCAGAACCCCTGAAATCCGAGCCACCCCTGAAACCATATGCCTCTCATCAGATGATGAATTCATCTCTGATGACTTCTCAACCCCTGCTTCTTCACCCAGATCACCTCCCTCAAACTCTCCTAGATCTGAAGGTGAAAACTACCCTGACAGTTCCTTTGCCATTGACAGGGATGGGCGCTTAGACGCCGTGATAGAGCGACTCGAGAGTACAAGAGTAAAAATCCCTCTTCGTACCTCTTGTGACTCTGAGTTCGCCTATCTCTCGCAGGAGGAGTACAACGAGGCTGTACAGGCTCAACTAGAGCATAATAAGAAGCAGAAGGAAGCTTTCCTCTCTGCTCAAGCCGCTCGAAGGCTTGCATCGGATTTTGTAGATGAAGATGCTGAAATAAGTGCGGATCCTATCCTTGCACAGAAGGCTGTTCTGAAGGTCTTCAACAAAAATGCTGAAATACAGACTGGAGAAGTGAATGCTGAGCTTGACTGGTGCAGAGATCGGTTACACCTCCGAAAGCATGGTGCTGCCATCTCAGGAATCCATCTTCGCCGATCTAGAGGCAAGAAAGGTAATCCTGGTAAAACCTGGATCACAGTCAAACGCTCTGGAGTAAAGGACGTAGAGCACACTCTGGACAAGTTAGATCGCTACAACTTGTCAGAGTGGAACGAAATCAGATCCCTGCTTCCCAAAGCCAACAAGAACTATCGGGCTGAAGTAGAAGAAGTCATTGAAGGACTTATTGCTCGCATCAGAAGGACAACCGAAATACCTGATGGCCTGCTCCATCACTCTCCACTCTCATCTCAGCAGCCTGTTCGAAGATCTGCAGGCACCTCTACAAGAAGACCAACTCCCTGTCTTCCCAGAATGGTTGTTAAACCTCTGGACCTCTCGATGCTTGATCTTTCATTCCCTCCTGGAATCTCTCTATCTGAAGGACAAGTAATCAGAGAACCTGTTCATGGCATATGTGTTAGCAATAACTCAATCCTACGCTTTCAGCGCTTCAGTGAGCTACACATAGCGCCCTATGAACATCTTTTGACAGTTCTCTTCACTGCACAACAAGATAAGAAAAATCCAGACAACAAAGAGATCATCCGCACTGTCAGAGCTATACTTGATCACAGACTTGCCTTCAGCGAAACTCCTGTTCCTGTTTGCGTCAAGACTGAATACATTAGCGAAGAATCTGATAGTTAGTTGTCTTGTAATTTTTTTTCTTTCAGTACTTCTATCATGTACTATTGTATTTTCCTTACTCTTGTAATATTTTAATGAGATTAATGAGAATGCAATTCAGTGCATTGTACTTCATTCCATCATAGTACTGAAAAAGATCCCTCAAAACAGTAAATGGGACATGTACCTTTATGAGTTCTATTTCCTACTGTTTAGTTCTAGACTTAGATTTATTTCTAACTTTTCTAAATTAAGACAATTACTCTGTTGTCTTATCATTATCATTTAGGGGGAGATTGTTGATCCAGCTCTCCTAAGACCTGATGAAATGATAACGATCCTGAATCTTTACTTAGTGAATAGGTTTTTACTTCTGTTATAGCTTGAGGAATTATCACTGAGTCTGTTCAGTGTTATTCCATGTTACTTATGCTGTAACTTAACTTTATAGATCAGGATCAGGATCAGGAGACTAACGAGTATGTTCTACAGTCTACTGATCCTGTCCACTGAAGTGAAGACCTCCTCCTGAAGACATTAAGATCATACACAAAGAACCATCAGCGACGTCGAAGAAATAGCTGATGACAGGAATAGCATGCTCGTGATCTGAAGACGGAACTCAGTGATAGCAGTCGGTTCACTATTGTATGACATCCTGAAGATTCATCAGGATACACGTGACCCTGAACTTCCCTAGTTTCAGGACTCTAGTCACTGATCAGTATCCTGATCCTGAAGGATTAGAACAATGTCTTAGTCTAATGCACAAAAGGATAACTCGCCTTTTCTGACACAATAGTACATAAGGGCAGTTACTTTACTGTTCCCTCCGTACTTATCAGACCATAAGGCAACTGTTTACAAACATCCTCTTTTGCACACCATGCAAAGAGTATTTGTTTATAGTAAATAGTACAACAGACCACTCACATTGTGACACGTCACAATAGTAGGTCTGCATGCATTTAATGCATGGAGTATAAATAGGACGTGAAGAGATGTTCTCCATACTTCTTCTTCATCCTAAAATACTCAAGTCCTTTCTCTCCTTTTCCCTCTATCTTCTTTCTTTATTCTCTTCTCACTTAGTGCATAGTGAAAGAACTTAGATTGTTTAGTTTAGACTAATTGTCTTTTCTATTTCCGCAACAATCTGTAAATTCATATTGTTTATAAAACAAGAATTTAAAAGTGAGAAAACTGTGTGATTATATTCAACCCCCCTTCTATAATCCCAAACACTATCCTTACTTGAAGGTCACCTACTTGGGACCAACACTTTCTTTTCCCTAAAGAAAGAATCTTATAGATAATTATCTTTAATTAACTAGTTATTCTATTATATATTTATTTTCCTAATAAATATATAATTCATCTAATTAATTAATAACCCTCAAACATTGGGATTTCTGACTGAAATTACCCACCTGATTTATAATTGACTACTATAAATCAAACCTTTCCATTTCTAGGTTTTATTTAACCTGTTCGATTTATAGGTCCTCACAGGTGTGACCCTCAAGTGTCTTGTAACATTGGATGTGTAATTACTGGTTTGTCAACTTATGCACATAATTACTAACAACTCCAATTTGTGCAAGTTGGCAATACCGTCTTGATCACACTGACCTAAGGAGGCCCCTAGACAGGCACTTAGGCTAACCAGGTTACAAGCACTCTTATACCCAAATAGGTGATTTGAGCCTTTCCATAAGGAAATTATATTTATGAAGCAATTGTTCATAAATTGGGTATATCTTGGCTTTTCCCTTTGCAACACGATATTACATCTATGAGTATGAGCCTGGATTAAGTCAACTTTAAATACTCAAGATTCTGTTTCTCGACTATCCGACCTCTACTGATAGGTAAACGACAAAGAACTAATCAGTTCGTTTGGGCATGGCTATGCACTTCATCAGTATATTCAGTCAATCAAGGGGCCCAGAAATATCTCTCTTCGGAGAAGAGGTGCAAATCCCATCTTGCATATCTCTCTCAACCGCGGATCACGTCCGATATTCACTACTCTATCGAATATCCGTGCAGTTTTTGGTCTACAACGCTTGTAGCTGTTATTCAACCTACTGATCATAACTACCCAAAAACTCACAATGACTTTAACACCCTATTGGGTTCCCACCACAATAAGTTGTCACGGACAATTTTCGAATGAAAGACTGGGAACTAGTCTCATTCCTGGATTACAAAACATGCAAAATATAAAAGTGAATTTAAGAGACTAATTTTTGTATAGTCCATATGATGCGGTAATTATCGTATATAAAAAGCGAAACAAGTTTTAACCTCTAAAGCGTAGTCACTGTTACCACATTCACAGGCAAGCGTACCTGATCGTGAGTAATATAGTGTAGGAAAGTCCAGGTATCGTATCTACCACTGGGAACGGTCAAGTTATGTAGACTAATAATCTTAGCTAGTTTAATTAATCTAAAGCTATGGGGGGGGGTTATGAAAAAGGTTTGAATAATTAAAAGACAACTAATTAACTAAGAAGCAAAAGACAACTGATTTAATTAACTAACTAGAAAACACAAAGAAAGTAATTTAAACTTTATAAGAGAAAAACAGTAGTACTTATCATGGTATAACGACTCCCCAAGTAGATGATTTAAATTAGCCAATGGTATGATTGTTTTGGTTATTATAAGAATTTAAGTCTGTGACACCCTAACATGTGATCATTACGGATGTCAACTAGGTTGGTCTTCCTAGTCCTAATACATAGACTGATTGTCAGGCAGTCTAGTACCAGCCACCCAATTCTATCACTATTGCACGAAATTCTACTATCTGGCTGCTCTCGGTCTAAGCTAACCACCTAACACAACTCTCCGGGTTTCTGAAGGGAAGGTCAAGAAAGGTTGATTAACTTAGCGGAGTCTATCTATCTAGGTTAAACAGATACACCCAACCAACGAATTCAAATAACCATACAATACGAATCAAACCGGAACCGTAAAACACATTCAATAAACCAAAAACAAACCAATAAACATTCAATCACACAAACATCATCCACAAGGTTCATCTACCACAATAAGTACCACTAAAGAAAACTACTCACTAATCATAACTAAAACAACAAAAACAAAAGTAGAGACATACATTATATCGACCATACAACGATAGATGATCTAGAATCAAACTGGTAGCGTATCGGCACAACAACTCTCTCTCTCTCTCACTCAAGCTAAACTAAAGAATATGGAGCAGGATTGTAGCTTGATTATTGAGGATGATTGCTGATGATTTTTGGACTGAAGGAGGAGATCTGTATTTAAAAGGCCATCCGGAGCTCGTTTCGCGATCGCGAGGCTGTGGTCTCGCGGCGCGAGACACTTAATAAAACCCTAGATTTCCATCTTTGCGAACTTGGCGACGCCAAACTTGAAAACTCGCGGACGCGAAATGCCCACTGGATTGAGTTTTTCCAATTTCCTCGTTTTTTCGCCTTTTTCTGTACTTTTCCGTTCCACGGCCTCCAAAACCTACAAAAGTGAGAATCAATCCAAAACATGAGTAATCAGACCAGAAATGGGTGAGAAATGGGGGAAAGTCAGACAATTAAGTGCGACCAAAACATGTATAATTTTGGTGTAACAAAAACTCAAGAAACTCAATCAGTAACACTTTCGAGAGAAATCTGACTTTTGGAATTATGCACTTTTTTTCTCGGGATGAGCTTTTTCTTTCTTTTAAGCATCGGCCTAAGCATATTGCTTATTTGTGGCTCGAATTTTTTCTTTTCTTTTGCTCATTTTCTTTTCTCTAGCTTTGACTCTTTTCTTTCATTTTATATTTCTTTTCTTTTCTTTGAGTCATTATTTTCTTTTCTTTTCTTTTCTTTTCCGCTCAAAATCAATCCCGCTTTAATTGTCAGATATGAAAAATACGGATCACAACATCTCGAGTTCTCAAATTTAAGTTACAGCCAAAAGATAGATAAAAAGATAGGCTAAAGGATATATGGTAATAAGGGTAAAGAAATGAAAGGCTAAGGCTCAAAAATGGTTTCAAGGGTTAAAGTGTTAAAGTTGAACACTTTCAAAAATTCGGCTAGGCAAATTAAATAACCTTAAGATGAGGTTATCTAACGAAGGCTAAAAGGGTTAGAAACGAAGGCCTCTATCAATGCGATGGTGATAAATACTTCTCTTATGTGGTCTCGACAAACATTCAAAGTGACAAGTTCTACCTTGGGTCAAAGTCGGTATTCCTCACGAAATAATAAACAATTAGGCTCAAACTCTCAAAGGAATAGGGTGAGGCACTCATGGCAATTGGTATTCCAAGGCATCCTTTTACTCAAATAATCCCATTCAGTGTTCTCCTACATAAGCAACTAAGTTCCAAAAACAATCTCAGATTTCGAAAAAAATTGGGGTCAAGTCTCAAAGCTATCAAAAATTTGAAAAACGACAGATCAGAAAGCAAAAAGTGAACCCATTTAAACAGATAAGTCTACATAACCCCCTCCCCACACTTAAAATTTGCAGTGTCCTTAATGCAATAATCAAAACAATTAAGGAGTAATTGGAAAAAAGAGAAACTTCCCGGGTTATGTGACGTGATCTGATCTGAGAGAGAGTATTCCAGAATCGTATTCGGTTCAAGATCATAAACGGCTGTATCTATTACCAAAAAGAAAAAAGAAAAAAAGTAAAAAGAACAAAATAAAAATAAAGCAACTAAAGCAAACATTTAAAAGTCTTAATCCTAAGCAAACCAAACAAACAAAATAAAAGAGTTCAACAACCAAACAAACCAAACCAAACAGAAAAATAAAATTTTTTAGACAACCATATCGAATGATAGAGATAAAAGAGATAGAGATCAATAAGGGCCACGAGGTTGGTTGCGCCAATCCTCGAAAGTAGGGAAACCGGGCGGTGCATCCTCGGAGTACGACCAATATGGTGATGGAGCATAAGCGGTGTTCGGTTGAATACCGAAGTGGGAGGCCATTTGGTTCATCACTCCACTTTGCCAATTCGCTTGGTGGAGAGCCTCCGTGGTGTTGTGCTCCATGTGTTGATGATGTTGGCCGTAGGATAATGACATCTCCGAGAGTTGGGTACTCAAATCTTGATACCCCGAATACGCCGTCCAATCCGCCGGTTGTTCTCCCTCGTTCACCCCACTCGTGCCACCGGTCTCTTGCGTGCCTTGCATCGCTCTCCTCGTCCCGTAAGCTTGTGGATTGTGAATCCACGTGTTCTGATCTCCACTAATCAAATGATCCACCATTGCTACACCCATTCCACGGAGTTGGTCCATATCGATCAAACCCATCTCACCGAGGCTCGTCATCGAAGAAATAGCACCATCAGTTAAGATACCGAAGTGCTTGGCAAGAAGCGTATCGTATTGGCCACCAACCATTTTGCTTCCCTCTCGATAACCACCCGCCTTAGCGAGTTGCACGACAATGATATACGGGCGTTCGGATACTTGTCATCCGTGGAAAGTTGTTCAAGAAGCCAAAGATCATAAGTAGAGACCTTTTCCTCACTCGAGGAACGGGCGTTCACCGCGTGAACGAGCATTCGGTGTAAAAGTCGGTCCGAAGAAATGAGAAAACCTTTAACCTTGAGATTGTTGCCATAATCACCATCACCCAGAATTGCCCAAGCCAACCGAGGATCAAAACCGTCTTGCCTCTTTGCACTAGCCCACATGTACTCCACGAAACTGGGAGCATCGACCTCGGCTTGGGTGTAGATCCCCAAAGCCACGACAAACACGGTCAATGAAAGCGATCGCCAAACTCCACCAAGTCGAAATGTCATGCACGATTGGTAGAACTCCTGAAGGGCCTTTTCGGCGTCGAAACGGAAAGTGGCCACGAACTCAATGATAAGCTCGCGATAGAGGGTCTCGGCAATGTCAAAGACACGCTCCCAAGCATGGCATATGTAGTATTCGATGCCATCTTCGTCATAGGCGTGCTTCTCGAGTATCGCCTTTATGTCATTCTCAACTCCCATAGAACGAAGAAGGTTCCAATCGACTCTCGTCGGCACAAAAATCTGACGAGTAACAAGCCGGTTAACTATGTCCCGGTACTCCTTACGCTTCGGAGCATTCAATGTAGGATCATTCATGAAGTGGGCGAATTCATGGCTTCTATCCGGTGCACGGAAAGTAGGAGCGGTGGAGGTCGACGAACGGGTCTTTTGTCTCTACAAAAATTTGAAAACGAAATTGTCTTAGCTAGATATGATCGATAAATGCAAGACAAAATTCAAACATAGCTAAACCGCAACGAGACAAAACCTCCATGACTAACAAGTTCAATCTAACAAATGCATGCGTGAAAAATCCAAATCAAAGGGGGTGTGTAACATCCCCACACTTGAACTTTTAGTCAATCTCCCATCAAAAACAAATCTAGAGGGTTCTAACAAAGTGTGGGGGATTTTGGTGAAAAATCCCCACACTTATCATCAAACCAAACTAGATTCAACAATTAAACCACATGCTAGAATGAAATCTCAATCAAAGCTCATAGCATGCATCAAATAATAACAACAATCAATCAATGGAGTTTCAAGAATAAACTTATATCTATGAAAGCACAAAAACACCATTGATGCCCAAATTCAAGATCAAATCTCACCAAATCAAGCTAATCCAACGAATCAAGTTAGGAATCATACCTTTGACGCCATGGATAATGAAATTGAAGCTCAAGAAATTCGATTTTCGCAGGTTCGTGAAGAAAGGTCGCGGCGCCTAGAGAGAAATTAGGGTTGTGTACTTTGAAAAAGTGAGAAAGAAGGGTTTTAAAACCCGTCTGCACCGATTTCGCGCCGCTAAACAAAGGGTTTCGCGTCGCGAAACGTGCGGTTTTCGATAAAATTGCCCTAATTCAAAAATGTCGCGCCGCGAAGCAGACCTCTTACGCCACGAGAACCGAAAATTTTTACCTGATACATAGGAAGGCTGGTTTCGCGTCGCCAAGTTTAAAAACTGGCGATCGCGAAAATCTTACTGTTTCCACTTTTTGAAAATTTTCGTCGCGCGTCGGATTTTCTCGTTTTTGGTTTCTATCCCCTCCGTATGGTTACCTAAGCAATAACAAACAAAAAGATTAGCAAAAACACACTTGAAAACACCAAAAATTAAAAAGGAAAGAACATGCTCGGGTTGCCTCCCGAGAAGCGCTTCATTTTTGAATGGGTCTAGAGCTCGACCCCATTTTCAGCTTATTTCTTGGCACGTCGGGTTAACGAGCCCTTCTTCTTCCTATGCTCCTTCTTTGAGGGTCCCGACCCGTTAGGTGTTTGATCCTTTTGGCATATCGGGTTCGGGTAGTCCTCCGTTCTCTTCATATGCTCGTGAGGGAGTGATGGGCAGCTCATGTCCTTCTTGTAGGCTTGAGAAGGGTCCTCATAAGGTTCATCGAGATGGGTGACCGGCTCTCCATAGGGATTAAAATAGATCATCTTTTCTCCATACCCCAAGCTTGACACTTGATTGCGCATATCGACGTTTACGTGGGTGGTATGTAGAAAAGCCCTTCCGAGAATAATCGGCATCTCCGTATCCTTCGGGAGGTTAGCTATGATGAAGTCCGTAAAGTAGACGAAATTTCCGATTCGTATCGGGACTCCTTCCGCTATCCCCAATGGTTTAGTCATGTATCCATTCACTCCTCGGTATTGGTAGTCCGTTGGTACAATCTTTTTGATCCCCATTTTCCTGCAATAACAAACAGGCATCATGTTAAGTGCAGCACCTGTATCTATCAAGGCAAGACCTTCAAATTTAAAACATGAAATAGGTAAACTGTAACTTCCCGGATCATGCTTGATAGGGGCAATGTAGGTGAGCTCGTCGTCCGCCACTTTCTCTTTCTCCTTCTCTTTACCTTTGTCCTCTTTTTTTGGTATCACAAACTCCGCATATCCACCTTGCTTACCGTCTTCCTCCTCATCATCGCTCGAAGAAATGGGTCCTTTAAGTCCTAGATGCTCGAATGATATTGTGAACCCCTCTGAATCATAGTCCGTGGCATAATCAGGTTCACTACCGCTATCGCTCTCCACGTACTTTTTCGTGTAGATGTCAGTCCAATTCTTCTTTGATGTTTCTCCGACCATCATGAGCATTGGCTTTGCATTTTCTACCTTTGGGTTGACTTGGGTTTGCGTGGGTAGCTCCCCTTTCGTCCTTTCACTTAGCAATTGCAAGATACGACCAACCTGCATTTCCAAATTTTGGATAGTACTTTGATGGTTACGTAAATATGAACTTACCTCATCATTGATCTTCTTTTGTGCGTCCATGAATTGGATAAGTCGGTCCTCGATAGAAACACACGGCTCTCCCTCTGTTCGTTGGTTTTGTTGGTTTGGTGCAAAGAATCTGGGAGGTCTCGGAATGAAGTTACGGTTGTTGTTTCACCTCCCTTGGTAATCGCCTCGGTTGAGGTAGTGTACCTCCTCGGGTGTCATCATTGGACGATTGGGGCAATCTTTCGTTAAGTGTGGTCCTTTGCACTCCTCGCATCCAACCTGCAAAACATGAACAGATTTAATCAGTTCTTCAATTTTATGTTCAAACTTTACCTGTTGGTTTTTCATTGCGGCTAGTTCATCGGATGGGTCGAAGTCGGTTGAGATTTTCCCAGCCATTCTCGGGGTTTGCATGCGCTTGTCCGTCCTCCAATCTATGTTGTGAATTAGCATGTCCTCGAAAAGCTTATACCCTTCCGTGGGTATTTTGTACATAAATACACCTCCGACGGATGAATCTAATGTGGCTCGAGAAGAATAACCAAGCCCACTATAGAAAGTTTGGACTTGCTCACTCTTACTTAATTCGTGACTCGGGCACGAATTTAGAAGGTGTTTGAATCGCTCCCATGCTTCAGATATTGTCTCCCCGTCATCTTGTCGAAAGGAACGGATCTCGGCTCGTAGCTTATCAATTTTGGATGGTGGGAAAAATCGGGAAAGGAACTTTGAGCGAAGTCCTTCCCAAGTGGTGATCGAACTCGGTTCCAAAGATCGTAACCAAGCTTTTGCTTCTCCGGTGAGTGTAAGAGGAAAAACTTGAAGACGAATCACATCATCTCGACCTTCCTCAGTTTTGAGCATATGACAAATGTCCACGAAGTTCTCCATGTGTACGATAGGATTGCTATCGCTTTTCCTGTCAAAAGTAAGGTCCTTAATCATGTGAAGGAGCTTCCCCGGTATCTCCTTGTTTAAGTCCGGCTTCGTGATCGGATTAGTGGGTACGGTCGGAGCGGTTCCCTGGGCGGCCCACATCGGTGCATCGTCTCCCATTTCGAAATTCGAAGCTCGCGGTCGAACTTTGATAGCTTTTGACCTCTTTTTGTTTCTTTTTCTGAATTCTCTCTCCGGTTCCTCAAATGGCTCTAACAGTTCCGTCGTGACTGAAACCACAACAAACGATTACGGGCAACTTGCGGGAAACAAAGAGATAAAAGCAATTAACTAAAAACTAGAAAGCGAAAAACTTGCAAGGGATGGAATCCCTCACAAGGATCGATTAACAAAACTAATAAAGATAAAAAATCTAACAACTACCGTTCCCCGGCAGCGGCGCCAAAAACTTGATGCGGTAATTATCGTATATAAAAAGCGAAACAAGTTTTAACCTCTAAAACCTAGCCACTGTTACCACATTCACAGACAAGCGTACCTGATCGTGAGTAATATAGTGTAGGAAAGTCCAGGTATTGTATCTGCCACTGGGAACGGTCAAGTTATGTAGACTAATAATCTTAGCTAGTTTAATTAATATAAAGCTATGGGGGGTTTTATGAAAAAGGTTTGAATAATTAAAAGACAACTAATTAACTAAGAAGCAAAAAACAACTGATTTAATTAACTAACTAGAAAACACAAAGAAAGTAATTTAAACTTTATAAGAGAAAAACAGTAGTACTTATCATGGTATAACGACTCCCCAAGTGGATGATTTAAATTAGCCAAGGGTATGGTTGTTTTAGTTATTGTAGGAATTTAAGTCTGACACCCTAACATGTGATCATTACGGCCGTCAACTAGGTTGGTCTTCCTAGTCCTAATACATAGACTATCGTCAGGCAGTCTAGTACCAGCCACCCAATTCTATCACTATTGCACGGAATTCTACTATCTGGCTGCTCTCGGTCTAAGCTAACCACCTAACACAACTCTCCGGGTTTCCGAAGGGAAGGTCAAGAAAGGTTGATTAACTTAGCGGAGTCTATCTATCTAGGTTAAACAGATACACCCAACCAACGAATTCAAATAACCATACAATACGAATCAAACCGGAACCGTAAAACAAAAATCAGACTTCACTTTACCATATTTCCCTGAACTTGGAGATCTGGACTAACTCTGAGTTCACTGAATATGTAAAGTTAAATTGCAACTTTCCTTAGTTGCAGTGTAGATGATCATTTTCTATCTAAAAACAGATTTCTATTTACCAAACTAGTAAATTCCTAGAAATTCTATTTTACACTAAAAGCTGATTAATATTTTTATTAATTTCTCCAACACAATTATTGATTATTACTTTATACTGTTTCAAAGATATGAAACTATATCTTATCTCCTTTAAACTAAAAGGTAGATCTTAGATCTCATGAATTTATATCCTATCTGGATTATAATTCCGAAATCTATCTAATCAATAATTAGTATATATATATATATATATCTTTTATTCTTTATTACAAATCTGGATATAGAATAAATTGGGCTCCCACTGACTTCTATGAAAACTAACTATTACTCAAAATTAACTATTGACTTAGTCAAAACTTGACTACTTAGTCAATTCTATTTTAAGTAATCAGAATTTTAGCGTTTATATAAAACTTTAACTGGATCTTCCAGTTGAATCCTAAAAACTTTGGAATTATTTCCTAGTTTTATATATGAACTGACATTATCAACGATCTGTAAGACAATATCCTAAATTCTTTAAAACACATGAGTGATTATATATCCTTAGATCATAAAATACTTTTATAATCTTTTACTCATGATTATTTTATTCAAAAACACATTTCTATGATTATAGTACTTCGTGTGTTTTTAACAGTTTTCATTAAAGTGGTATAGTAATCATCAACATCTAGGATCTAAACTTGAATCAGGTCAAAACTTGACTTTATTCATAACAAGCACAACAGACATTTCAAGGCAAAAATTTTTAAAATGTTTAAAACTTAAAACATTCAATTTAACAATTCCCAAAACTATGTAACCATAAGTACTATGTAACTGTTTGAAATGCATAAGTGTCTTAAAATGGAAAAACTAAAATGAAATGTCTTCACGATAATCTGATCAACTTTGTGCTTTAGATCCTTGTAATCTCGGGCATTCACTTCTGACCACCTGCAATAAGTGTTTGCACTAGGCATCGGTATACTTGTACATCATACAAGTAGAAAGTGACAAACTAAGCAATCATAAATTCCTGAGGTTTACATACCTACTTCATGACGCTTAGGGCAGTTTTGCCTCCAGTGACCGATTTCATTGCATGTGAAGCAACGATTTTCAGTCCTTGCTTTATTAGGCTTAACCTTCTTGCCCCTGCCCTTGCCCTTGATGTTTTCACGAACCTTGGGTGCACTTGGGTGGCCTGAACTGGACCTTTTCCTTTGCCGGTGCCTCCATGCCCATGCTTCTTCTTTACTCCTCCGTCCTTCACCATCAGCACATCCTTGGTTTTGTTCTTGGCCCCCATATTCAACTCAGCAGTCTTAAGCATGGAGTGTAATTCGGCTATTGTTTTCTCCATGTTGTTCATGTTATAGTTGATTACAAAAGGCTTGTAATCTTCTGACAGTGAGTTGAGTATAGTATCCGTTGCTAGCTGCAACGGAACTGGGTGACCGAGTCTCTCCAGGTGATCCATGTGCCGTTTCATATTCATGACATGGTCACTTACTGAAGTCCCTTTGATCATCTTGCACTCATTAAATGTCTTCGTGGCATCGTAACGTTCTGTGCGAGCTTGCGTTTGGAACATGTCCCTCAACTGGCGGATCATGTCATAAGCATTTGTGTTTATGAACCCTGTTTGCAAATCTGGGCTCATAGTTGCAAGCATGAGACAACCGACATCCAGCAAATCATCTGAATGCTTCTTGTGAGCATTTCTGGCAGCAGCCGGGGCATTTGCTGGAGGGGCCTCCCCTAGAGGCTCTTCAAGGACATACCATTTCTTTTCGTGTCTGAGCACAATCATCAGATTGCGCTCCCAGTCAAGGAAATTGGAGCCGGTGAGTTTATCCTTCTCAAGGATGGAGCGGAGGGAAAGATTGTTTGTGTTGGTTACTGTGTTTGCCATCTACACATTAAAAACTTTGGTTTTTAGCGACTGTGAATAGACTAATTTCCAATAAATATCAATAAACCCTTAAATGATCATTTTATTGGACTAGGATCCTTATTTCATACGCCCTGATGTGCGGAATGTTCTTGCTCCACCAGGCCCACGTATTATTTCGGTAGGTAAGGACTTTTACCAATCACATCTAAGTGACATGACTCCTAGATCTTTTCAGGACAACGGTAATTACTCGTACATGTTGCAGTCCCTCTAAGTGCTTTTTGGCCCGGTACCACTCGGTGAATCAAAACATAACCAAAACAGATCTCACCATTTCGGGACTTGGACACTTTACTCTGGCCGGTACCACCCGGAGATAATTCGCAGAGTCTTGTTAATCCCCTCCAGCTTCGGTTTGAACGTGGACATTCAAGGTGTACTCACTTATAATGCCCACGTACCTTACGCCAAAGGTGTCCCTAGATGGGTTGCACTACTGATCTATGATTTAACGGGGTTTTTTAATTAATTTCTGAAAAACCTTTTAATGTCCAGTTATTTAGAAGAATTGTAATTTTGGAAAACTGATTGTTTAAACAGAAAAGGAACTGATGTTTAAACTAACTGTTTCAAACACACTCTGTTTTAAAACTAACTATTTCAAAAGACTCTTGCTAATTAACTGTTTTAAAAGCACACTTGCTAATCAAAACTAGCTGTTTTGATGGCATACCAGTTGACCAAAACTAACTGTTTTATCAACTTGCCTTTAAACAATGTATTTATAGGTTTTAAAAAAAATCTACAATAAAAAGGTTTTGGAAAAAGCTGGTGACTTTGACTTTAAAACCTACTTGATCTCGTGATTTAATCTAGTTTTTTTTAAACTCTCTCCCAATTTTTAAAACATATTTGATATCACGATTTAAAATTCAACCACCCAGTTAATAATTATTAACACACAGATAATTATAACAACCACACAGTTATAATAACTAATTATAGGTTTGCCAACCTTATCCTTAAAGACCAATAATGACCTATTTTTCTAAAGGATTTCTAACACCTTATGTAGCTCCCACTTGCTCCGGTATCTTCGTTAGGACTCTAGAAAAGAAAAACTGGGTTTTTCTTGCGTAGCTCCCACTGGCCTTCGTCATTCTCGATGGAACTCCAAAAATAAAAACAACTATCCTATGGTCATTATTACAAACGGGTTGTAAATGACACGCATGCCTCCCCATATTTAATCCAAAAAGGTCTAAGTTGGCAAACTCTATAATAGACATATACGCAAACATGTATATTTACTCAAGCAACCACGCATTTATATATATTAAACAATATAATAAAGCGATAAATAACCTTAGATCCGTTAAAATTATTTCATGTTGTTAAACGCAAAACCAGGATATAACAGATTCGTAAAATTTATTGTTTTATAAACCGACAAATATTTTGAAAAAAATTTCTTTTAAAAGGATTTATAAACAATAAAATTATTTTATTAAGCCAAAATCTATTTCATGAAATATTCGTCTTTCATCCAAAAACAGTATCAAACCGGGTCATCCGAAACAAACTGGTTGGTGGAAAGCATTGACCCGTAAACTGTGTCACGGTTTGACCAACTGGTCAAAAACATGAAAAAAAAATACTTCTGACGAGACGTGTCAAAAAATTTGGTTTGATAATTACTTGGATAAGACTTAAAAAAAAACTTCTTGGGCCTTAAGCTAAGCCCAAAAACTGGGCTTTGGACTTGTAAACAAAAACTGGCCCAAAACTACGGAAAAACCCTAGACGGATCTGCAGTTCGGCTTGCGCCGCGAAGGCGCCGCTCGCGCCGCGAAAATAGTGTTCGCGCCGCGAACAGCCGTTATCTGCGATCGTCATCTTGACCGGTGATCAGCGACACCAGCAGCAATCGGCCACCGATATCACCGCCACCCTATTGGTTCAGAGACCGGCGACAACGCGTGAGCGCCACCACCGCCATCTGCTGCGGTAACGACAATTAGTCGCCACCGCCTTCGCCTCTCGCCATCGCCGTGAAACACCATCATCATCATCGCCACTCACTCGGCGACAATGGCAATTGGCCACCGTCGCCGTGTGGCCGACTGATCGTATTGACACCACCCACCACCGCCTATTGATTTGATCGGAGGCTATCGGTTTTTGGCCGATTACCACCGTAGCCCGGCGATGACCACCGAGCTGGTGGTGTCGCTTGCGATACGTCTGCAATCCGGCCAAAGCCGGACATGGGTTCGTCCTCCGGGTGCGATCGGGCCACGGCCACTGATGCGGTAATTATCGTATATAAAAAGCGTAACAAGTTTTAACCTCTAATGCCTAGTCACTGTCTTACCACATATACACGCAAGCGTACCTGATCGTGAGTAATATAGTGTAGGAAAGTCCAGGTATCGTATCTACCACTGGGAACGGTCAAGTTATTGTAGACTAAAGTCTAAATTGGTTTAATTAACCTAAAGGGGGGTTTTGTATGAAAAAGGTTTTAATACTAAAAAGACAGTTAACTAAGTAAAAACTAAGAAAACAATTAAAATACTGATTTAAGATTATATTAAGGAAAAACAGCGGTACTTATCATGGTAAAGTGAATCCCCAAAATGGATGATATGAATAGGTCGAAGGTTTGGTAGTTTTGACTATTGTAGGAATTTAAGTCTGGGACACCCTAACATGTAAGATTATGGTCAAAAACTAGGACACGATCCTCCTAATCCCAATCCTAAATCGTTTGGTCCACAATCTAGAATCGGTATACCAGTCCTGATTAATATTGCAATGGCTCTTCTACTATCTGGTCACTCTTGGTCCAAGTAACCCCTTAACATAACCTCTTGGTCCAAGGTCAGGCTAAGGTAGGTTGATTATCCTTTCGGAGTCTATCTACTTTGGTCCACAAATACACCCAACCAATTGAATTCAAATTGCCAAAACACTATCAATCAGAAAAGAACCATAACAAACATTCAATTAATCAAAACAAACCAATAAGCATTAATCACAAAAGTATCATCCATAAAGGTTCATCGACCATGACAAGCACTACTATTAAAAACTACTCACTAATCATAACGAAAAAAAAGTAGACATCGACATGATACCGACAGTACAACGACGGATGATCGAAGATCGATTCCCGCAGCGTATCGGCACCTTTCGTACTCTCACTCTCGTTCCTCCTCGTATCCCGTACCAAAATTATGCAAAACATGTATATTCTGAACTGAAGGAGGAGGCTGGTATTTAAAAGAAAACGTCCAGGGGCCATCTGGCGATCGCCAGACTGCAGGTTTGGCGACGCCAGACACTTAGGTCAACCCTGGTCTTCAATTCAGTCGAATCTGGCGGCACCAGATTGGGAATCTCGCGAACGCCAAATACCTCCTGTGTTGACTTTGTGCATTTTTCACGTTTTCTCGCCTTTTTTTGTACTTTTCCGTTCCACGGCCTCCAAATCCTTCATAAACAATAATAAGCTCAATTAGTGCATGAAATGATCAGAAATGGGTGAGAAATGGGGTAAAGTCATACAATTACGTTCAACTAAAACATGTATAATTTTGGTGTTATCAGCACCACTACCAATCCGGTGACGCGGCTTTGTGGTTCGGGACCACGGCCACCACCATTGATCGATCAACCACGAACAACCGCGGTCACCACCGCCTGGTGGTTCGGCCACGGCTGCAAGTGGTTCGGCCACCACCACCCAACTGGTGGCGTAACCTACGGCCACCATCGATCGCGGGCGTCGGCGGTTCGTTCACCACCACCGCAAACACCGCCGCTTTCATTCGATTTTGCAACCGGAAAGGGGCCGGCTGCCACCACCATTCGCCGCTACCACCGATCTGTGGTGCGGCCTGGTGGTCGATGATGGCAGCCGATGCCGCCACCGCTAGCTGCGGTGCGGCCGGCGTTCGATCGTTGGGTGTATCCGTCAATTGGCCTGGCGGTCCGGTCGGCTAACTGCCGCCGTTCCACCGCCAATCGTCGGTGTTTTCGATGATTTGGTTTTTCGTACGAACGATAAAGTTTTAAATAAAAATAAGATTTTTAAAACCATACCGATAAAAATTTAAAATTTTTAACACAAAGCTATTGATACAAGAAACGATTTTTAACGGATCTTTTAAGAACAATAAATTAAAACGAAAAAGGAACTGTGGCTCTGATAACATTGTTGGGTTTTTCTGTGATCCCCGAATCTAACTGATACGAAGAACACTGATCTTAGCGGAAACGATTTTCGATAAAAACACGAAAACCACTGATGCGGTAATTAACGTATATAAAAAGCGTAACAAGTTTTAACCTCTAATGCCTAGCCACTGTCTTACCACATATACAGGCAAGCATACCTGATCGTGAGTAATATAGTGTAGGAAAGTCCAGTTATCGTATCTACCACTGGGAACGGTCAAGTTATCGTAGACTAAAGTCTAAATCGGTTTAATTAACCTAAAAGGGGGGGTTTTTATGAAAAAAGGTTTGAATACTAAAAAGACAATTAAATTAAGTAAAAACTAAGAAAACAATTAAAAGACTGATTTAAGATTATATTAAGGAAAAAACAGCAGTACTTATCATGGTTAAGTGAATCCCCAAAATGGATGATATGAATAGGTCAAAGGTTTGGTTGTTTTGATTATTGTAGGAATTTAAGTCTGGGACACCCTAACATGTGAAGATTATGGTCAATAACTAGGACACGATCCTCCTAATCCCAATCCTAAATCGTTTGGTCCACAATCTAGAATCGGTTTACCAGTCCTGATTAATATTGTAATGGCTCTTCTACCATCTGGTCACTTTTGGTCCAAGTAACCCCTTAACACAACCTCTTGGTCCAAGGTCAGGCTAAGGTAGGTTGATTATCCTTTCGGAGTCTATCTGCTTTGGTCCAACAAATACACCCAACCAATTGAATTCAAATTGCCAAAACACTATCAATCAGAAAAGAATCATAACATACATTCAATTAATCAAAACAAACCAATAAACATTAATCACAAAAGTATCATCCACAACGGTTCATCGACCATGACAAGCACCACTACTGAAAACTACTCACTAATCATAACGAAAACATAAACAAAAGTAGAAATCGACATGATACCGACAGTACAACGACAGATGATCGAATATCGACTCCTGCAGCGTATCGGAATCTTTCGTACTCTCACTCTCGTTCCTCCTCGTATCCCGTACCAAAAAATCATGCTTTGAACTAAAGGGGAATGCTGGTATTTAAAAGAAAACGTCCAGGGGTCATCTGGCGATTGCCAGACTGCTGTTTTGGCGACGCCAGACACTTAGGTCAAGCTCCGGTCTTCATCTTTATCGAACTTGGCGACGCCAGATTCTGGACTTGGCGGACGCCAGATTGCTACTGTGTTGACTTTGTGCATTTTTCACGTTTTCTCGCCTTTTTTCGTACTTTTCCGTTCCACGGCCTCCAAATCCTTCATAAACAATAATAAGCTCATTTAGTGAGTGAAATGATCAGAAATGGGTGAGAAATGGGGTAAAGTCATGCAATTACGTTCAACCAAAACATGTATAATTTTGGTGTTATCAAAATCCCCACACTTAAGCTTTGATTGTCCTCAATCAAAAGACTGAAAGATAACAAAGATAACTCCAAAATTATCTCCATCCAAGATCATTCAAGAGAACAAAGTATACTCACACAATCGAACACATAAACAAGACTAATCAAGCAATTGGATACCAAGATCAACCTTTCACCCTCACATAATATGAATAATCATATAAAGTGTATCTCTCGGGGGTAAAAGTGTATATGTAAGTGATCACACCAATACTCGACTAATTCCCGCATGCATAAGCTTGTCATCAAATCTAATCTCCACCACTGAGAAGTTGTCAACCGTCAAGAGGGCTTTAGGGTTGTAACATTAGGCTAAGGGTTAAGGGTAGGATAAAGGATATATAAGTGACTAAGGTTATTGCAACAAAAACTTGAAAACTCAATCAGTAATGATCCAAATAGTGAAGTAATCTGACTTTCAAACAATGAACTCTTGGGATGAGCATTCTCTTTCTTTTCTTTTAGAATTGGCCTAAGCCTATGGCTTATTTGGGGCACAAATTCTTTTTCAATTTTTTCAGCTCACATTCTTTTCTTTTTGTATTCTTGACTCTTTTGATATTTCTTTTCTTTTCTGAGTCTCAAATATTTTCTTTTCTCTCTCTCTCCCTTTTTTTTTCAGAGCAGCAACTATTTGCTTTTGGGCTCTTTTTACTCTCAATCCCATAAAAACTGTCAGATTTGGAAAACTGGATCAAAACATCTCAAGATTCAAATTTAAGTCACGGCCAAAAGATAGATAAAACAATTAGGCTCAAGGATAAAGTGTATAGTGGGTAAGGAAATGAAAAGGCTAAGGCTAAAAAATGGTTACAAGGGATGAAGTGTTAAAAGGTGAACATTTTTCAATCAAAGGCTAGGCAAATCAGACAATCTTATGGTGAGATTATCTGACGAAGGCTAAAAGGGTTAGAAACGAAGGCCTCTATCAGTGCAATGGTGATAAATACTCCTCTTATGTGGTCTCGACAAACATTCAAATGACAAGTTCTACCTTGGGTCAAAGTCGGTATTCCTCACAGAATAAATAACAATTAAGGCTCAATCTCTCAATGGAATCGGGTGAGGCACTCATGATAATCAGTATTCCAAGGCATCCTTTTACTCAACTAATCCTATTCAGTGTTCTCCTATGCAAGCAACTTAGTCCCAAAAACAATCTCAGATTTCGAAAAAAAATTGGGGTCAAATCTCAAAGCTTTCAAAAATTTGAAAAACGACAATCCATAAGCAAAAAGTGAACCCATTTAAACAGATAAGTCTACATAACCCCCTCCCCACACTTAAAATTTGTAGTGTCCTCAATGCAACAATTAACACAATTAAGGAGTAATTGGGAAAAAGAGAAACTTCCTGGGTTATGTGACGAAATCTGTTCTGATCTGAGAGTGGTCCAAAAAATCGTGCTCGATCATAGATCATAGGTCGCTGTATCTACCAAAAAAGAAAAAGAAAAAGTAAAAACGAACTAGCAAAAATAAACCAAACCAAACTATTAATAACTACTTAAAATCCTAAACAAACCAAACAAATAAAATTGTTCAAACCAAACCAAACAAACAAAAATAAAATTGTCTCAAACAACCATATCGAATAACGGAGATAAAAGAGAGAGATCAATAAGGGCCACGAGGTTGGTTTTGCCAATCCTCGTAAGTCGGGTAACCGGGCGGAGCATCCTCGGAGTATGGCCAATAAGGTGATGGAGCATAAGCGGTATTCGGTTGAATACCGAAGTGGGAGGCCATCTGGTTCATAACTCCACTTTGCCAGTTGGCTTGGTGAAAAGCCTCCACGGTATTGTACTCCATATGTTGATGATGCCGGCCATAAGAAATCGACATCTCCGAGAGTCGGTTACTCAAGTCTTGGTAACCCGAATATGCTGTCCAATCTGCCGGTTGTTGACCCACATTCGCCCCACTCGTTCCACCAATCTCATGCGTGCTCGTCGGTGCTTGACTTCTCGGTTGACCCCTTGGTTGACTTCCCGTCCCGTAAGCTTGAGGATTATGGATCCATGCATTCCAATCTCTACCAACCATGTGCTCAACCCTTGCTACCCCCATGCCACAGAGTTGGTCCATGTCAATCAATCCCATCTCCCCAAGGTTCGTCATCGAGGCAATGGCACCCGCGGTAAGGATACCGAAGTGCTTGGCCAAGAGTGTCACGTACTGGCCACCAACTATTCGACTACCCTCTCGATAACCACTAGCCTTGGCAAGTTGAACAGCGATGAGATACGGAGCATTCGGATATTTGTCATCCGTGGAGAGTTGCTCAAGAAGCCATAGATCATAAACCGAAACTTTCTCCTCACTTGAAGAACGAGCGTTCACCGCTTGAATGAGCATGCGGTGTAGAAGTCTATCCCAAGAAGTAAGAAAACCCATGACTTTGAGATTACCACCATAGTCACCTTCACCAAGAATTGCCCAAGCCAATTGAGGATCAAAACCATCCGGCCTCTTTTCGGTCGCCCACATGTACTCCGCGAATCCGGGAGCATCAACCTCCTCTTGGGTATATATCCCTAAAGCAACGGCAAACTCGACCAAAGATAGGGATCTCCAAACTCCACCAAGTCGGAACGTCATGCATGATTGATGAAACTCCTCAAGGGCCTTGATGGCCTCAAAACGGAACGTGGCCACGAACTCGACAATAAGCTCGCGGTAGAGGGTCTCGGCAATGTCGAAGACTCGCTCCCATGCATGGAAAATATAATACTCGGTGCTATCCTCATCGTAGGCATGCTTCTCGAGTATCGCCTTGATGTTGTTTTTGACACTCATCGATCGAAGAAGATCCCAGTCAACTCTCCTCGAAATTAGCACTTGACGAGCAAGAAGTCGGTTAACGGTATCCCGGTACTCTTCCCGTTTTGGAGCGTTCAAAGTTGGGTCATTCATGAAGTAGGTGAACACGTGACTACCATCCGGTGCACGGAAATTGGTTGCGGTGGAAGTTGACGATCGGGTTCTTTGTCTCTTGTTCATGTTGAATGATGAAATTGAAGCTCAAGAAGGTCGGATTTCGCAAGGACGTGAGAGGATTTCGTGGCGCCGAAGTAAACTTAGGGTTGTGTTCTTTTGAAAAAGTGAGAAAAGAGGGTTAAAAACCCGTCTGCACTGTTTTCGCGTCGCCAAACCCAGGGTTTCGCGTCGCGAAACAGGCAGTTTCTGAAAAATAACCCTAATTTTTTAAAGCTTCGCGTCGCAAAACTGCCCTCCTCGCGTCGCGAGATTCGAAATTTTTACCTATTACCACGACTTACCAACTTCGCGTCGCCAGACTTGGAATCTGGCGAACGCGAGCTTGCTTCTGTTTCCAACTTTTCAAAAACTCTATCTCGCGTCAGATTTGCTCGATTTTTACGTCTATCTCCTCCGTAGGGTCATCTCAGCAATAACAAACAAAAACATTAGAAAAAACACACACGAAAAACTTAAAAATGCAAGAAGAAAGAAAAAGCTCGGGTTGCCTCCCGAGAAGCGCTTGTTTTTGTCATGAGTCTCGAGCCTGACTCCGGGTTTAAGCACTCCCGTTTGAAACGAAACACCCTTCACTTGCAATCAAGCAAGGGTGAAAGTAGTGGTACATACCTGGGCTTAATACGTTACCTTTGCATGATTCACCAGGTGGAGTTACGCACCACTTACCATTCCAGTTCTTACCTTGTCGGATTGCAGACTGAGTTTCGGATCCGCGTGAGTTTGGCCTCGTTGAAACTAGATCCTTTAAGTACTTCATTATATGCGTTGGTCCGTCCAATTGCCTTTGACAACTGGCTTCCCAAAAAGGATCTTGTACCATCACTCCCTCGTACCGATCAGTATGTGGATTATCCTGACACAACAAAGGCTCATTGTTAGATTTTTCACAATCAGAAGTTGGAAGATTTACCTTTTGTTGAACAGGAGATTGATCTTCTTTTGAAGCTTCTTCCTCATGTCCCTCTTGCAAGACACGCTCAAAATCTTCCCAGAAATCATCATCTGACTGTTCATCTATTGTTTCATCCTGTAAAATTAAAGAACTGTCAGAATCTTCGGATTTAACATATGGATGATTTACCTTTTGTTGCAGAGATGATTGATTCGCCACGGGTTTTTCAAAGAACTCTTTTAGCATTGACCCATGTTGGCGACTCCTAAGTATCCACATCGGTACATCATCATCAGGATGCTTTTCTTCTTTCCTTCCCCAAAAACCTCCGGAGTAGTAATCCTCCATATCTGCAACCCAAATAAAGAAAGAATACCCGGAGTAGCACAAAAATATAAAAGAGAACAACTAAACTAGAAAGCAAATAACTTAATCGGGAATAAATTCCCAACCAAGGATCGATTAATCAAACTAATAAAGATCAAAAATCTAACAACTACCGTTCCCCGGCAGCGGCGCCAAAAACTTGATGCAGTAATTATCGTATATAAAAAGCGTAACAAGTTTTAACCTCTAATGCCTAGCCACTGTCTTACCACATATACAGGCAAGCGTACCTGATCGTGAGTAATATAGTGTAGGAAAGTCCAGGTATCGTATCTACCACTAGGAACGGTCAAGTTATCGTAGACTAAAGTCTAAATCGGTTTAATTAACCTAAAAGGGGGGTTTTTATGAAAAAAGGTTTGAATACTAAAACGACAATTAAATTAAGTAAAAACTAAGAAAACAATTAAAAGACTGATTTAAGATTATATTAAGGAAAAAACAGCAGTACTTATCATGGTAAAGTGAATCCCCAAAATGGATGATATGAATAGGTCAAAGATTTGGTTGTTTTGACTATTGTAGGAATTTAAGTCTGGGACACCCTAACATGTGAAGATTATGGTCAATAACTAGGACTCGATCCTCCTAATCCCAATCCTAAATCGTTTGGTCCACAATCAAGAATCGGTTTACCAGTCCTGATTAATATTGCAATGGCTCTTCTACTATCTGGTCACTTTTGGTCCAAGTAACCCCTTAACACAACCTCTTGGTCCAAGGTCAGGCTAAGGTAGGTTGATTATCCTTTCAGAGTCTATCTGCTTTGGTCCAACAAACACACCCAACTAATTGAATTCAAATTGCCAAAACACTATCAATCAGAAAAGAATCATAACATACAATCAATTAATCAAAACAAACCAATAAACATTAATCACAAAAGTATCATCCACAACGGTTCATCGACCATGAAAAGCACCACTACTGAAAACTACTCACTAATCATAACGAAAACATAAACAAAAGTAGACATCGACATGATACCGACAGTACAACGACAGATGATCGAAGATCGACTCCCGCAGCGTATCGGCACCTTTCGTACACTCACTCTCGTTCCTCCTCGTATCCCGTACCAAAAAATCATGCTTTGAACTGAAGGGGAAGGCTGGTATTTAAAAGAAAACGTCCAGGGGTCATCTGGCGATCGCCAGACTGCTGGTTTGGCGACGCCAGACACTTAGGTCAAGCTCCGGTCTTCATCTTTATCGAACTTGGCGACGCCAGATTCTGGACTTGGCGGACGCCAGATTGCTACTGTGTTGACTTTGTGCATTTTTCACTTTTTCTCGCCTTTTTTCGTACTTTTCCGTTCCACGGCCTCCAAATCCTTCATAAACAATAATAAGCTCATTTAGTGAGTGAAATGATCAGAAATGGGTGAGAAATGGGGTAAAGTCATGCAATTACGTTCAACCAAAACATGTATAATTTTGGTGTTATCAACCACGATCGTTCGTTTTAACTTATTTAAACATTAACTAAAAGAGGATTTTACCTGGAATGCTTGAGTTATAATCCACCGGTGATTGACCACACGAACGTTCCTCTAGCAGAACTCAAAAACCCGAGCTGACCGGAAAACGGAACTGGTTTGGGGTTTGGGGCGGCGCCGAATTGAGAGAGATGAGGGATTTTTGGTGGAAACTGATTAGTGAATATCAAATTGAATGAATGAATTCTAAAGCCTATAAGGCTTTATTTAGAAGACTTTAAAAGGTAGTGTTTGTATCTAATCCAGTTTTCATAATTATCTGATTTCTTTCTTTTCCCTAAAGAAAGAATCTTCTAGATAATTATCTTTAATTAACTAGTTATTCTATTATATATTTATTTTCCTAATAAATATATAATTCATTTAATTAATTAATAACCCTCAAACTTTGGGATTTCTGACTGAAATTACCCACCTGATTTATAATTGACTATTATAAATCCAACCTCTCCATTTCTGGGTTTTATTTAACCTATTCGATTTATAGGTCCTCACAGGTGTGACCCTTAAGTGTCTTGTAACACTGGATGTGTAATTACTGGTTTGTCAACTTATGCACATAATTACTAACAAAAACTTGGTTCATCGTTTCTTTCATTCTCCAATACAAAAGTGTACGGCGGCAATTAGGCAAATGGCGTACGGAATATCCGGCGACGCATTTGACGAGTACGTCCGCATGGGAGAGAAAACATCACGCGATTGTCTAAACAACTTCTACACGGCAATTATTAAAGTGTATGGACAACTATATTTACGCAAGCTGACTTACGAAGATATTCAGCACTTGTATGTCGCGCATGAAGCCCGACACGGATTTCCCAGCATGCTCGATAGCCTTGACTGCATGCATTTGGATTGGGCGAATTGCCCAGTTGCATGGCAAGGTAAATTCAAGCGAGGCGATCATTCGTACCCGACAGTCATCTTAGAAGCGGCATCCTCCTATGACACATAGATCTGGCACGCATTCTTTGGTTGTGCTGGTGCCATGAACGACCTCAACGTACTCGGTCAGTCGCCCCTCTAGAACGTGCATGGGAGATAGGTAGATTGAGACACATTATGTATGCGTGTATCATATTACACAATATGTTAGGACATAAAATGTCCTTATATGTGAAAGTTTTATAAAGAATCATTCTATTGTAAATAATAGAAAGGGAGGGCTTAAAGTGTAAAATATTGTATAGATAGAGGGGCTATAGTGTAGAGGTATATATAGAGATGGAATGTCAATTGAGAGAGTTATGAGAGTCGTATCAAGAGATTAAGTGTGTGTAGATTTAGGTGTTTTGTACTTTCTCTCTCTTCCTCCATGGATGAATAAAGATATGACTTCATGATCTCTCTCTCCTCTAATTGTTCTTGATTTCTTGTTCTAACACAATATGATACTCAAAAACAAAAACAAGGCCATTTGTGTTGTCCCGCATTATATACCGGATCCAGCTAACCCACAACTCGCTGAGGAGGAACATTTACTGAATGTTCTTGCAGTGAGAAACAGACAGACTCACCATAATCTTCGGGCGGATTTGGTCGAACATATTTGGCGTCTCGATATAGATTTGTAATTTTATATTATTGTTTTGTAATTTTTTATTTTAAATGTTATGAAATTTTTGTTAGGATTATGTGCAAGACAGTAACAGGGATTACCGTATCCAATGTTATAAGACACTAGTGGGTCACATTGCTATACACCCGATTTGAGATCATTTGGATTACAAGTGTGAGAAATAATTAATTAAGTTTAATTATTAAAAGAGACAAAGAATAAATAATAAATAGATTATTTATTATTTATTAAATATAATTATTAATTAACAGTTTGTTAAGATAATTATTTAGAGAGTTGTATTTGGGTTAGGTTTTCTATTAAACACTGCCTTATTTACTTCTATAAATAAAGGATTTATTTAGTTGAATAATAATCTGATTAATCAGTTGCTTTATCACCAAGAAAACCCCACACCCTCTCTCTCTCTCTCTCTCTCTCTCTCTCTCTCTCTCTCTCTCTCTCTCTCTCTCTCTCTCTCTCTTCTTTATTGGCGTCGGCCACGCACACACACATAACCGAAGTTCATTTTTCCGATCAATCCACGGCGGTCTAGCAGCCAGTCTCACGGTGGTGTCAGTAACGGTGTATTCCCTACTTGCTTTCCGGTGATTGTTCTCGTAAAGGTAAACCTTCTAAAACACCCTTGATTGTATCCGTAAGGTTTAGAATGGATCCGTTTGGGAATCTGTTTGTTTTTTTTCCGCTGTGCGTTAATCACCTACGATTCCCAACAGTGGCATCAGAGCCACTTCCTAAACCTGTAGATCAGGCTGTTTGCTGATTAGGTTTTATAAAAATCATGTTTTTATCTGCTTATTGTTTAAAGAATTGATTTTTTGAAAAATCTTAATGTTTTGAGACGACCAGCGGTGGAACGGCGGCAGTTGGCCGGCCGAACCACTAGGTCGATCAACCGGAAACCAGCACCAGCCGCACCACAGTTCGTGGTCGCGGTGCCGGCTGTTTCCTCGTCTACGAACGCCGGCTGCACCACCGATTGTGGTTGCGGCATCGGCCGTGAGTATAATCGACAGCCACACCACCGTTTGTGGTGGTGGCGTCGGTTGCAGATCGAAAGCCACACCACCGTTTGTGGTGGTGGCAATCGGTTGGTGGTCGGATCCGCTTATCGGCGGCGGTGGCTGTTGCTGCTGTCGTCGACGGCGGTAGTAGTGTTGTTTGATTCGTCGGGAAGCGGCGGCGGTGGTGGAGATTGCTACTGCCGTCGTCGTATTCCCACCGGTGGTGATGACGGTGGTTGATTTCGCCGTTGTCGTCGCCGATGACGGTGATTGGTGGTGGTAGCAGTCGATTGCCGCCGCAACGGGGCATCAGCTGCTGTTGTTTTCGATCAAGAGAGGCGGCGGCGGTGGCCTTTGGGCTGCTGTCGCCGATAAACACTAACCACTAGCTCGCGCCGCGAGCAGCGCCAGCTCGGGCCGCGAGCAGCGCCAGCTCGCGCCGTGAGCAGCGACTAATGGTGGTGGTTGTTGCGTTTCTGATCACCGACCTGTATGGCTGCGACGGCAGTTAGCTGTTGTCGTAAGCGGCTGGTAACAATCATATAGGAGTTGCATTTCTTTCGCGATAAGTTTTGACTTGCGAGGGTTTAAACCAGATAGGTTTAAAACCCTAGGAAAAAAATTAATTTTATTTTAATTAAATTAATTTCGTTTTAAGTAATTAAAAATCTAGTTAAAGATTTTATTATTTAATTGTTTATGTCATAGTCAAACCCTTTGACCAGTGGTTGTGTTTTTAATTTTATTTATTTATTCGGTTTTTTTTGGTACGGGAGGTCTGCGTGCCATTTACAACCCGGTTTTATTTCTGTAATAAATTTAAATTAAATAACGAAGAATCAAATGCCGAAGAATCAAAAACTGAAGACGGATCCCCGGGGACAACCATGGAGAGTGGGAGCGCCGAGAAGTTCATGCCTTGTGTGTTGTTATCACTTAGGAATAAGACCGTCGTCTTTGTGTTGGCTCACAAAACGACATTAGTTTAAGGGTTACGACTATGACATGTTGTTTATATTTAAATTGCATGGTTGTTTGAATTGCGTAATAGTAATTAAATGTAAAATATTTAAAAATCGAATGTTTTTAAAATAAAATGGGTACAAATACAGTTCGTATTTGGATCCAGTTTAAAAAAAACTGGCAATTCTAAAACCCTTGTGAAAATCATAGATCAGTAGTGCAACCCGCTTAGGGGCACCTCCGGTGTAAGGTACGTAGGGCGTTGCGAGTGAGCACACCTTGAGTGCCCGCGTTCAAACCGAAACTGGGAGGGGATGAAAAGACTCTGCAAATTATCTCCGGGTGGTACCGGCCAGACTACGTCCAGGTCCTGGGTGGTGCGATCTGTTTTGGTAATTATTTATTCACAGGTGGTACCGGGCCAAAATGCACTAGAGGGACTAAATATGCACAGATTATATCTGATGTCCCGATGTTCTAGAAGTCATGTTTTCATTTTAAATGCGATTGGTATAAGTTTTACCTACCAGAAATAGCATGAGTCGGCTTGTGTGAGCACACCACTTGCCGGCACATGTGAAATATGGATTCTAATCTAATAAATTTATTTTAAGGGTAATAATTTATTAGAAGGTTTTATAATTATATAAACTAAATTGGAATTTTATTCTTTATTGTAGATGTCGAATTCTGTAATTCCGTTTTATACCCCTGAGGAGTCACTCCATCTCATCAATAGCAAATGATAACTTACAGGTCAAAATTTTCCAGTTTGGAAAATGCACCTTGACAATGTCTTGCGTGCACAGGGTAAGCTATACGTTTTAGATAAACCTGTTTCACGACCTAAGAGTAATTCTCCTGAAAAAGAATTTACTCAGTATTTTAAATATCTGGAGGATGAATCGGATGTGATGTCAATTCTGATTTTCTCTATATCACCCGAGTTTGCGGGAGATCTAAGTGTTAAATCCTGCCACGAGGTCGTGAAAGATATGGAAAACCAGTTAGGTTTCTATAAGCACACAGGTAAGCTTCTGATCATGAACGAGATACTTTCACTGAAGCTAAGAAATGACCAATCAGTTAAATATCATCTTATCAAAATGAGAAGGCTCTTTAAATATTTGACGCGTTTGGGATACAAGATGACTCAGGAAGAGTTAGTGTATCTGATGTGGTACTCACTCCCGAAGGAGATATGTGACACAGCTAGTGCCTACATGAAAGAACCAAAGATCGATGTGGCAAAAGTACATGAGGATATTTTGGCCAGTTTAGAGCCGAAGCCAGCACCTGCTGAACTCATGGACAGTGATTGGATTGATGAGCTGGGAGATCTGAGTTGCCCAGAATGTGGTAGCCAGGATATTTGCGAGCACTCGATGAATATCGACCAGATAGAGATCGGTTTACCCGATGCTCCAGGTATCTTTATGATAGATTGCTTAATCACTTCTTATGAATCATGGGTAATTGATACAGGCAGTGGTAACCACATTTGTAATCATTTACAGGGATTCACTAGAAGAGAGACTTTGAGGAAGGACCGTTCGAACCTACGAGTTGGCGAAGGCACACCGCTTATAGCTGAAGCAGTAGGATCTTATAGTCTTAGTTTACCCTCGGGTCTAGTTTTGGAACTAGAAAATTGTTATTATGTTCCAAAGATGATTAAGAATGTTATGTCTTTTGATTTATTGGTAGACCAAGGTTTTTATTATAAATATGATTATAAAATGCTTTCAGTCCTTAAAAATAATATTTTTTATTTTAAAGCTACACCTGTGAATGGTATCTGCAAGATGATACTAGAGAAATCTATCATATAAGTAAACGATCCAAAGACATTGAGGATCAGACTTACCTCTGGCACTGTCGTCTAGGCCACATAAACAAGAAACGCATTGAACTACTCCTAAAATGAGGTTTTCTTGGAACTTTTGATTTTAAACCTTTTGACAACTGCGAATCCTGTTTATCTGGTAAGATGACAAAGCAACCTTTCAACAAGGATAATGAAAAGGCCACTAACTTGTTAGAAATAATTCAGACAAATGTGTGTGGACCATTTAGTCATGAGGCAAAAGGAGGATACCGGTACTTCATTACCTTTACTGACGATTTCAGTAGATATGGTTCTGTCTACCTGATGAGGCATAAATCTGAGAGCTTTGAGAAATTAAGAGAATATCAGAATGAAGTACAAAATCAACTTGACAGAAAGATCAAGTTTTTACGGTCAGATTGTGGAGGCGAATATCTTAGTCAAGAGTTTGGCAGTCATCTGATGGAATGTGGGATTGTATCACAACTCACACCTCCGTATACACCTCAGATGAATGGTATGTCAGAAAGGAGGAATCGTACATTGCTAGACATGATACGATCGATGATGTGTCGCTCTACACTACCAGTATCATTTTGGGGACACGCGCTCGAAACAACAGCACATATACTGAACAGAGCGTCAACCAAGTCGGTAGAAAAGATGCCATACGAGTTGTAGAAGGGTAAGAAACCCAAAATGTCTTTTTTGAAAATTTGGGGTTGTGAGGTTTACGTCAAACGACCTACCTCAGAAAAACTCAAACCCAAATCTGACAAGTGTTTTTTCGTGGGGTATCCCAAGACCGCCGTGGGATATTACTTCTACAACCCTGACGAGAACAAAGTTTTTGTGGCTCTAAATGGAAAATTTCTTGAAAACAAGTTTCTCAGTTCCGGGAACACCAGAAAGGATGTAGATCTACAGATAGTAGACGAAGAAAACACTACACCGACTGTTGAGCCAGAAATTCAACATGAAAATGTTGAACCTCAATCAGAGCCGATTGAGGAAGTGCAAACACAGGACCTTCGCAGATCCACTAGGGTAAGGCAAGACCCATATAGGTATCTTGGATTTCTAGTCTCTCAGGATGGTGGAGACTTGAATGAACCGACATCCTATGGAGAAGCTGTGTCAGGCAGTGAGTCTGAACAATGGCGAGAAGCCATGGAGGTAGAGATGCAGTCCATGTACGACAACCAAGTATGGGAGTTGACTGATTTACCCCAGCACTGTATGGCTGTTGGACGTAAATGGGTTTTCAAGAAAAAAACTGACATGGACGGGAATGTGCACACTTTTAAGGCTAGACTGGTCGCAAAAGGATTCACGCAAAGTCATGGTATCGACTATGATGAAACTTTTTCGCCAGTAGCCATGTTAAAGTCAATTAGGATTCTAATGGCCATTTCAGCGTATTTTAATTACGAGATCTGGCAAATGGACGTCAAGACAACCTTTCTCAACGGAAAGTTAATAGAAGACGTCTATATGGAACAACCGAAAGGTTTTGAAGATCCTAAGAATCCTAATAAAGTGTGTAAACTGCTAAAATCCATTTATGGGTTAAAGCAAGCATCTCGTAGCTGGAACTTACATTTTGATGAGCGTATCAAAGAATTTGGTTTCACAAAAAGTGAGTTCGAGCCATGTGTTTACATTAAGTTCAGTGGGAGCATAGTAACCTTCTTGGTCTTATATATAGACGATATTCTACTAATAGGAAACAATGTACCAACCTTACAGAGTGTAAAGAATTGGTTAAGCAAATGTTTCCAGATGAAAGACCTTGGAGAAGCCGCTTTTATACTCGGTATAAAGATCTACAGAAATAGATCTAAGCAACTTATCAGACTTAGTCAAAGTACATACATTGACAAAATCTTGAAGAAATTCCGGATGGATGATCCAAGAAAGGATTTATCCCAATGCAACATGGCATAGTGTTAAGTAAAACACAGTATCCTGTTTCTAGTCAAGATCAGGACAAAATGAAATCGGTTCCATATGCTTCACCAATTGGATCGATTATGTATGCCATGTTATGTACTAGGCCCGATGTTGTTTACTCAGTAAGTGTTACGAGCAGATATCAACAGATCGAATCCAGGTGAACCTCATTGGGTGGCTGTCAAGAACATTCTCAAGTACCTGAGAAGAACGAAAGACATGTTCTTGGTCTTTGGAGGATCTGAGGATGAAATTAGTGTCACCGGATATTCTGATGCTTGTTTCCAGACCGACAGAGATGATTTTAGATCACAGTCTAGGTACGTCTTTACTCTAAACGGAGGCGCGATCTCATGGAAGAGCTCGAAGCAGGACATGATTGCAGATTCAACTACAGAAGCAAAGTACATTGCAGCATCTGATGCAGCAAAGAAAGCTATCTAGCTGAGGAATTTTATATCGGATCTTAGAGTGGTTGCTAGTATTTCTAGACCGATTGATATATTCTGTGACAACTCTAGAGCCGTGGCACAAACAAAGGAACCCAGAAAGCATCACAAGTCAAGACACGTGCTCAGAAAGTATCACCTCATCCGAGAGATCATTGGAAGAGGAGATGTAAGAATATGCAAGATTCCGACAGACGACAATGTCGCAGATCCGCTGACAAAGCCGCTAGCAAGGGTGAAGCATGAGGCTCATGCATGTTCCATTGGAATGCAGTACCTGGACGCTAGTAGCTAGTTTTAGTTTATTAATTATTACTATAGTTTAATTTTAAACAATAAATCATGTAAAGTTTTATTTCACAGTGTGATAGAAATAATGGAGGTTTTTAAATTCATGATTGTTTCAAAATTAACTATTTTTCGCATATTTAATATATCCATGATTTTATGCAAAGTTTTTGCAAAGAAATCTAAATTTCTGTAGCTACTTATTGAAATGGGAATTACAATAGGGAGTTTAATGCTATTATAAATGTTTGATGATTTGTTGAAAGTAGAGAATAAAAGCACAAGTGATGTGACCAAGCCTTTATAGATACTCATCAGAGTGTTTGAGTATTGGAAGTGACCAGTTTCAAGTCTGCTTCATGGAGCCCCAGTCATAAGCATTGACTTGATGATAGGTTGTCCTTAGACCTGAGATATTTGGTTTGGGAACATGAGGACTACTGTACTCTTAGTGCGTTCTAACGCTCCACCGTAACAGGGCGGCCATATGGAACGTGACTAGATGCAGCGGAAGACGTGGATCCAAATGCAAGTAGTCAAGAAGGGATTTGCACATTTTCAGAAGAGAGATATTTCCGGGCCCCTTGACGATTAAGATTGGCAGAAAACGCGTGGCCACGCTCGGATATAATAACAGGTGTTATTTAGTAATATCCGTTACTACAGGCAATCGAAATTAGAGTCAAGAAATACTTGAATTCGAGAAATGAATCCTCCACTCCATGTCTCAAATTCACTTTAGAAATATCGTGTGCAAAAGGAATGAACCTGTGTACAAATTCAAGCGTGAATTGTATCTCTAGATATAAGAGATCTTATAACCTGGTTAACCTAAGTGTCTGGCTAGGGACCTTCTTAGGCTAATGGTAACAGTACAGTTACATGTCTGGCACAAGTGGGAGTATGTTAGGATTATGTGCAATACAGTAACAGGGATTACCGTATCCAATGTTATAAGACACTAGTGGGTCACACTGCTACACACCCGATTTGAGATCATTTGGATTACAAGTGTGAGAAATAATTATATAAGTTTAATTATTAAAAGAGAGAAAGAATAAAGAATAAATAGATTATTTATTATTTATTAAATATAATTATTAATTAACAGTTTGTCAAGATAATTATTTAGAGAGTTATATTTGGGTTAGGTTTTCTATTAAACACTGCCTTATTTACTTCTATAAATAAAGGCTTTATTCAGTTGAATAATAATCTGATTAATCAGTTGCTTTATCACCAAGAAAACCCCACACCCTCTCTCTCTCTATTGGCGTCGGCCATACACACACACGTAACCGAAGTTCGTTTTTTCCGATCAATCCACGATGGTCTAGCAGCCAGTCTCATGGTGGTGTCAGTAGCGGTGTATTCCCTACTTGCTTTCCGGTGATTGTTCTCGTAAAGGTAAACCTTCTAAAACACCTTTGATTGTATCCGTAAGGTTTAGAATGAATCCGTTTGGGAATCTGTTTGTTTTTGTTTTCCGCTGCGCGTTAATCGCCTACGATTCCCAACAATTTTAATTTTAGTATTTTAGAATTTAATATACACTAAGGGACCGAACCGCGCGTTGCGCGGTATGTAAAAGTCATTCCAATAATTTTTTAAAAATACTATTATTATTTTTAATGTAAAAAAAATGTGTTACAAATCTATATATAATATTTATAATGATAAAATTTAATATTTGTTTTCGGATTTTAAAATTAATTGGGTAATTAGTTTTCTCAATATTTGATAAAATTTGTAAACATTACTCTTCTACTTTTGAGTACTTTAAAATGTTGTTGTGTTAATTAGTTTAAACCATTGTTGTATATATCAATATTATATCAGCATCTGGTGAAATTGTGAAACTAATGTAGAATTAGGAAGTTAATAACAAATCAATTAGAGTCTTTTTTTTCTTCTTAAGATGCCAATGATACATATACTTATGATATAGAGGAATTGATGAAAACTTATCATATTCCAACGAACGTAACACATATATTTATTATTAACTATAGAAATTTTTGAAAATATACAAATTGGAAACAATTAAAAGTTCCTAGTTTTTAATAGGAACTTTATGCGTAAGAGGCAACAAAAAATAAATCAAATGGGTGTTCCATTGTCAATCGAATGTTCATCCATCTCACCAAGTTCTCTGAATAATGTAACTTTGCAAATTATCGCGCTATGCAAAGATGAATATCAGAATGTCATGTTAAGTGATATGTTCTATTAAAACTTTGGTTAAAAATGTTAAGAATTGTATATAACTACTTAACAAACTTAATAATCCAAAATAACTTCCAAATCCCTTTTGTATAACCGCCATCAATTGTCTCAAGATCACCAAATTGTGACAAACATTCAATAATGTCTACACATATATCTACTTTATTAGAACAACGGGGTTTAACAAGTAATAAAATAAAATAAGAAACATAACACAATAATTCGGGAGAAGTACAACCCTATTCACATGATTAATTTCGAATTAACAACCCTATACTCTTCATTAATCATAATCAACTTAAGTTTTTCATAACATGCACTAAACCTTCATTCAATATTGAAACAACATGAAAATAGAAAGTAATCGTAGAGCACCCATATATAAAATTCTAATTTATAAAGGATTGGATCACACTGATCCATATTACAATACCGACATTCCATTTGATAAATGAAGATCATGTCTAAAGTGACTAATTCTCCATTATTTTAGTTCAAGGACTCCCACAACTCTTACCTTAATACCTCAAACATTCATTATCTTATCCCAAATTTCAACTTTACATGATTCATATAATCTTTATTGTAATTATGCAAATTAGAAGTTCAAGAAATAAACCCCAAATTGAAATAAAATTCGTCTCAATGTCTTTGAATTTGTAATTAAGATGAAAGATAAATTCATAATTACCATTTATTTAACAAAAGTCTCTTGACATGGAGAATAAATATTTAAAATTCAAACCATCATTTATTATTATTGTGTTGTCATTGTTATTGTTATTATTATTATACAAAAAGTAATGAAACAAAAATTCAACATAATAACTTTAACACTTAAAAAAATAGTAAAATAAATTTCCAACTAAAATTTTGGATACTCAAATTGTATATGTTCCAATTGAAACTTGATCCTAAATCGGGTTTTGAATATCCAAGACTGGTGGTACAATTAGGATAGAAAGTAATTACCATGCATTTGAAGATTTTGATGGTAAAGAGGTTGTTAAAGTAGGGGGAAGAGATGTTAATTACCTCCTTGCATGTGATACATAAAAATAAAGAAAAAAACCCAACTTAAGTTTAAAATATACGTATTATAAACTACGTACAAACACACATAAAATAAGAGTCCGTTTACTAAATGCTTGACTGAAAAGCTTAGTTGATTTTCGGTACCAAACGAATGGGTAAGACTTGTGAAGTTTTTATAAGCTTATTTCAATTTCCAAGCAGGTAAAATTGATCATAAAACCGAAATGGAAAATATAAACCGTATATACCTGATCAATCTTCAAAAAGACACCATGCATATCACTTTCACATGAGACCTAATCGGTAGAATCTAATCTTCAAAACCCTGTGAATTAACAAACAAAGACAAAACCTTAAAATAACATGAGATGAAAATTAATAGCCTAACATAATACCTTACCTGATCAACTTTAAAAAAAACATTATGCATATCACTTTTCACATGAAGCCTAATTGACCCAATCCGATCTTTAGAACCATATGAGTCAACAAACAAAGACATACCTAAAATCACATAAGATGAAAATTAGTAGCCGCATTTAACAAATGGTCCAAAAGAGAAAAACTGCGTAGAATAGAGGTTTATGTGAGAGAGAGAGAGAGAGAGAATGTGTTAGTGAAATTTACATGGCTTCCATGAGATATTGTTTCTTCCATGGTTTTATATGTGGATTAAGAGAAGAGAAGACATGAAGTGATAAACAGTTAGGAAGGTGATGAGTTTGAAGACCATTAATGTTTCATTTATTTAAATAAATATAATTAATGTTGTATTTATTTAGGAAAACATATACAATAAAAATAAATAGAAAATTTGAGAAAAAAGGGATTGTTATGTCGTAGGTTTCTTTCAATTAATAAATCTGAATATGAAGAGGTAAAATAAATGTCTTTAAGAATTTAAATAATGTGAAAGTTAAGGCTAATTAAATTGTAGGTTAAAGCTAATTAAATTGTAAGTAAAATTACCAAATAGTCCTTCTTATAATAAAACATACATGAGTAAATTACGGATTTGGTCCCTGTGGTTTGGAGATTTTTATGGATTTGGTCCCTAAACTTTAATAATTACGGATTTGGTCCCTGTGGTTTGCAAATTCTATTGGATTTGGTCCTTATGGTTTAAAAATTCTATTGGATTTGGTCCTTATGGTTTGCAAATTCTATTGGTTTTGGTCCTTGCCTATTTGCACTACCAGGGACCAAATCCAAAAGAATTTGCAAACCATAGGGACCAAATCCATAATTACTGAAGTTTAGGGACCAAATCCATAAAAACCCCCAAACCACAGGGACCAAATCCATAATTTACTCAACATACAATTTATATTTAGGGGTAAAATAGTCTTTAATTTATTTGATATAAAAAAACTCAAAAAAATGAGAAAATTCCTATAGGCAAATACTCAATAGATAGGTTGCCACCTCATTCTTCCAACATCCTACTTTTATAGATATATAGATTTAATTTAATTGTTTATTTAACTTTATTATTTATTTGTATTAAATAAATTAAAAAAAAGAGAGGGTTGAGAGAGTTGGGGTACGGGTTGTAGAGGGTTGCAGAGGGTTATGAGAGGGTTAAGAGAGGATTAGGGTATGGGTTGATGTGGCAGTTAGGTTGGGAGGGTTAGGAGGGTTGAGGTACTGATAGCCTAATAGTAAGAAGAAAAAAATTACTCTCACTTCGTTCCCTATACCATTCCTACCCCACCAATTATATCATGACACCTAATTAAATATGAAAATAAATAATAAATAAATCTAAAATAATTTAAACACCGTTAACCCTTATTATTTTTGACCCATTTCAAACAGTACTATACTTGCCAAACACGTCCCATTTCTACCACTCTTTCATCAATAAAGATTATTTTTCAAATGAATTTAAATATTTTGGTTATAATTAAATTATTTTCTTTCATATATTCATTTTTTAAAATTTATTGTATCTCATTATTTTTGGACATGTATTCTTTTTTTATTATTTTACAATTCAGTTCAATTTGATTTTATTCTACAACTAAATTATTTTCTGACACATATTTGTTTTAAAAAAAGAGTAAACTACGATTTTCGTCCCTGTGGTTTGATACTTATAACTATTTTCGTCAATGTGGTTTAAAATTGCTTTTTTCGTCCCTGTGGCTTGCATTCCTTTCACTTTCCATCCTTCATATTAAAAAAGTCCATTTAAACAAGGGGCAATATGGTCTTGTCAGTTTTCTAATATTTAAATGCATTTATATATTATTTATATATTGTTGACTAAACCCATCTCCAAACCCATCTTCTAGCATGGCCACCACCTGCACTTCCCTTCACCGTTACCATAAGCAACCTCAAGACACCTTCTATGTTGTTCTTCCCCATTCTTCTCCATTGTTCTTCAACTTTTTATTGGGTTTGTTAAGTTAGTTCGGAAAAATGTCAAAGGAACTTCTATGGGAAGCATTTAAAGAATCATTTGGAAGTGAAGTTTGTAAACAAAATTGAAAGGGCAAAGGAAGCTAATCAGTTTAATATAGATTATTATGAAAATTTTGGCCAACATGAAAGTTTTAGCAGATAAATTAGAGAAGAAGACAAGGATGCGATGCAATGGGGGTGGATAAAATGAGAAAAAAATGGAATTGATTTTAAGAAAGAGTCATAATTTTGAGTGAGTATTTGTTTTACATTCATTAAAAATGATGCAGGTGAGAGAATGAGAAGATGAAGACGATGGTGAAGGTGGGGGTAGGTTGGAGGTAAGTATAGGTGGGGCCCATGTTAGTCAACAATATATAAATACATTTAAATAACAGAAAACTAAAAAGACCATATTGCCCCTTGTTTAAATGAACTTTTTTAATATGAAGGATGAAAAGTGAAATGAATGTAAACCACAGAGACGAAAAAAGCATTGTTTAAACCATAGGGACGAAAATAGTTATAAGGATCAAACCACAGGGACGAAAATCGTAGTTTACTCTAAAAAAATCTATGTGGAGGTGTCATATGGTGTGTGTATAAAAATCGAACTCATATGTGGTCAAACACGGTGGGGCTTCATGGGAAAGCGTCTTTTAAAGAGTGAACCAAAAAAGGGATTTGTTGTGTTGGGATGGAAAAGAACCCCTACCCGATACTAACATGATACTTCAATCAAATTTAATGAGGAAATTTTTGAGTTAATGAGGATGGAAAACTTTCGAGCTTGTGTACGTAGATGGCGCTGCGTATGGAAACAATCATCAACCATGGATATTCGATGATGTTGTAACCTTTCATAACATATTATTGTCTTGATTTATTAATTGTTTTGAATAATATTTGGTGATACCATGAATGTATAAAATATCAACTATTACGTACTATAATTTATATATGAAAACACTTAAAGAAATTGAGCAAACTATCCACTTGTTAATGTTTAAGTTCTAAGCTATTTTTTTAAATGAAAAAAACCATTAATTTTTTTATCTCGAATGGTTAAGTTACTAAATTGCTTTTTTGATTGAAAAAATCACTAAATGTTTCCATTTTAAGTAATTAAGTCCTCGAATATTTTTTTTACAGTAAAATAAAACATCGAACCATTAATTTTTTTACTTTTATCCTTTTAACATAAACAGATTCAATAATTTTTTGTACTTACAAATATTCTTAGTCTTTTACCAAGTAGTTATTTATTTATTTTTAAAAATGTAGATGATCAATTTTTAAAAGTTCCATCGTTTATTTATTTAAAAAAGAATGTTTAGAAAAGTCATTCAAATTAAAAATTGTATAATGGTTTTTACATTAAAAAAATTGTTCGAAGACTTAGGGTGCTTTACTTGTGAAAAACAGTTTTCATTTTCACAGAAAAAGTTTCTAGAAAATGGAGTTGAGTTTTCATTTTCAGTTTTCTATGAAAATTTTAGAAAACCTCCTTTACTTTGAGTGATGGAGTTTTCATTTTCCATTTTTAGAAAATTAGAAAACTCGTTTACTTGTGCATTTTCTATCACTTTTCATTTTCCATTTTTCTCAAACATCAATATTGGATATATTATTTAACATAAAATGAAACAGGACTTTAATATTATAATATCAACATTAAAGTAACATAAAAATGATCATTTTAAATAACATATTTTTATTGATAATGTCATCAAAATGTGTCATAAAATGACATCAAGTTCATTCACAAATATCAAACACACCAAATTCAAACACAAAATAAAGTAGTGCAGCAAGTCCTACAAAGTTTCATACGACATCCCTACATTATAAAACAACTACTCATCCAAACTATGAAGCCATTCTTTGGCGACGACGTCGTGTATACTTTTCCCACAACATGTCAGCAATTGAACTCCTAACTTTAATCATGTGTTATATAATTGTGATGATAAACATTTTTTGCGTTGTGGGAGGCGACTTAAGTATAATGATTATAGAAATATTTATAATGCGTGAGGGTCGTCTATTGGTGAATCGAAGTCACATATGATCCAGACTGCTTTTTAGGGTGGATTTGAGTATATGGTAGCCACTTTTGTTGATTATGAAAATGTGAGACAGAACGTGATTTCACTTGATGGAAATAAAGACGTGCAAATGCTTATTAATTTGCTATCTAAACGTAAAACTTAGGTTCCTGATTTATTTTTTGAGTATAGGTGTCATGAAGGGGAGTTGCAAGCTATATTCTGGGTTAATGAGATTTGTTGTTTGAATTACAAAGAGTTTGGTGATACTATATCACTTTATGCCACGTATCGAACTAACAGGTTTGTATTTTTCTTTGGATAGCTTAGGTTGTATTGAAGCATAAGTTGATTGTTTAGTTTTTTTTGTAGGCATGCGATGAGTTTTATCCCCTTTATAGCAATTGACAATCACAAAAGATTTGTTGTAGTGGGTTCTATGTTGATAAGCCATGAATGTATTGACAACTTTATGTGTGTGGTTGCTGCTTTTTTGAAAGCGCATAATAAGGGAACCCAAGTTTGTTATTACTGATCAATGTGCAACTATGAAACAAGTTGTTCTCATGGTTTTTACGGAGTATAAGCACAGGTTATATGCTTGGCATAAATATAAAAAGGTTGATGAATATGGTTAGATTTTTATTGTGTATGTTGTTTTCTCGATGTAAGGTTTGTTGCAGGATGCTTATGTTGGGTTTTTTTGTACGTAAGGGCTGATGGTGATGCTAATCCGACATTTAAGAAGACGATTAATAAATTGGTGCACAGTACACATATTAATGTTGATGAGTTTGAAACTGAGTGGGAAAATATTATTAACGAGTTGAGTTGCATGTAATGATTGGGTGGCAAATATGTATGCTATCAGGCAGTCTTGGATTTTTTGCATATTTCAAAGACGACCCTACAACTGGATTACTGAGGACGATGCCTAGATCTAAGAGTTTGCATGCATACTTTCGGCTGTTTGTGTCATTTGAAAATGACTTTTTTCGTTTTTACATGCATTTGATGGAGTGATAGAGAAGAAGTGTAACAAACAGTCAAGTCTTGAGTTTGTCACTAGAAACATGTTTTCCATGTGTGACACGACTATGTATTGAGAGGCATGCATCTGAGGTTTACACGAGGGTTGTGTTTTTCATGTTAAAAAGGGATACGAAAATCATTGTTTTTTTGTGGGTTGGAGTTCAATAGGCAAGATGGTGATGTTAAGAGATACGTGGTTTCGCACAAGAGTAGTAGACCAATAACTAAAATTTCGTATGAGGTAAGTCCTGTATTAAATTTAGTATTATTTTTTGAGTTGTTTCTTTTAATTTTTTTTAATATCGATTTGTTTCTAGATGATGGTTGTGCAGGATATTAGTGTGAAGAACTTTGAGTGTCAGTCTAACTTTTTCTGTAGAAATGGCATATTGTGTTGACATAAATTCAAGGTGATGCTAAATGACGGGGTTGATTCCACTAATGGATTCGATTCATATGCCCTCGTTGGACAATGGCTCTAGTTTGGGTGCAAATTCATCTAGCTCGAGCATGTTATGGTGAGATTGACCTCGAGAAGGAAAGTTTGATAAGTGGTTTATATATTGATGTTGATATGCTAGTTAGTCGTCTTAAGAATGATAAACACAATTTATGCGAGGTTTCTTTTTTATATTGGAAATAAATAACGCATTTTAATGAAATTCTATATGTTAATATGATATGTTATGACGTAGTTTTTTTTTATCATATTTTAGTTAATATATATTATTATTATGTTAATGTGATAAGAATGCAAAACCAGAATTGAAAAGTAAGGAATATCACATAAATTAAATAATGAACTAACACAATCTCATAAGTGTTAGTCAATTGTGTGATAATGGTCTGGATGTACTTTTCAAAATCCAATCCTGCCTAATGTACAAAGTTAATACATTGATAGAGGTGATGAGAGCCAACTGAAGAGGAGATCTGTATATTCTGTGTTTTGATACATTAGAAGCCAAAGAGGAAGTCTGTCTTATTTCCTCTGTGAAGAATGAAGAAGCTTGGCTCTGGCATACCAGGTTTTGTCATCTTAACTTTCATACTCTTGACAAACTGGTAAGGCTTAAATTAGTTAAAGGACTGCCTAATATAAAATTTGAGAAAGATCATCTGTGTTCAGCTTGTGAAATAGGTAAACTTAGAATATCTTCCCATAAAACCAAGTCTGATCCGTCATATGATAAGCATTTGCAAATGTTACATGTGGAACTCTGTGGACCTATGTCAGTGCAATGTCTTGGAGGAAAGAAGTACATTCTGGTGCTTATCGATGAATTTTCACGATCCACTTAGGTAGAATTTGTAAGAAAGAAATCTCAAGTTCTTTTATTACTAATCAATTTATTGAATAGACTACAAGTTCTTCATGGCTTTCAAGTTAGGGTACTCAGAAGTGACAATGGCACAAAATTCAAGAACTCTGTGATTGAAGAGTATCTAGCCTCTGTTGGAATCACAAACAACTTCTTAGCCACAAGGACACCTTAATGGAATGGATTAGTAGAAAGGAAGAACATGACACTTGTTGAGGCTACCAGAACCATGTTAAATGCCTCTGGGCTACGACTCACATTCTGGGCAGAAGCTGTCTCTGCTGCTTGCTACACTCAAAACAGATCCTTGGTGGTTAAAAGATTTGAGAAAACTCCTTACCAACTTCTTCACAATAAAAGGCCAAATATCAAATTCTTTCATGTGTTTGGTTGCAAATGTTTTGTGCTAAATGACAGAGAACCCATAGGGAAATTTGATTCCAAAGGAGATGATGCTATATTCATTGGATATGCATGGGATACTATTGCGTTTAGAGCTTATATTCCTAGAACTCAAATTGTTGTAGTAAGCACTAAAGTTAGATTTGATGATAATTTTCAGGTTATTCAGGACAAATTTACTGAAGAGTTAAAGCTTCAAGCTGATAAGTCACCAAATGCAACCATCACACAAGATCTTGAGCAACTTTTCACAAAGTGTTATGAAGATGAAGATGAACCTGACAGATCCTCTGTTGAACCTGATAGCCCTGTCACACTAAATCAAGCTGAAATAGCAAGTCATTTCATAATGACTATTTCAGGACCATCATCATCCATTCCATCATCCTCTATTACTCCTTCCACAGTATCTCCTCCACCAGAAGCTGTTCTAACAGATAGCACCCCAAACCTTTCTTCATCACAAGTTCCAACTACGACAGAACCCACTCTTCTTCCAAGTGAAGTTATCCAATCTACAATCTACCACATGCCATAACATGGACCAAAGATCATCCACAATCCCAAATAATAGGTGAACCATCAACTGGTGTAAGAGCTACTGCAAACTTCTACCTCTTTTCATGTTTTGTAAGTGAGATTGAACTGAAGAAGGTAGCAGAGGCTCTGGCAGATCCATTCTGGGTAGAAGCTATGCAAGATGAGCTTCTCCAATTTGAAAGAAGTCATGTATGGACACTTACTGTTAAGATTGCTATTGGCACAAAGTGGGTTTTTCGAAATAAGAAAGATGAGAATGGAGTAGTGGTTAAGAACAAGGCAAGATTGGTGGCTCAAGGATATTGTCAAAAGGAAGACATAGACTATGAGGAAACCTTTGCCCCCATGGCTAGACTAGAAGCAATTCACATCTTTCTAGCTTATGCTGCTCACAGCGGGTTTCAGGTTTATCAAATGGATATGAATACTGCCTTCTTCAATGGCAAACTCAAAGAGAAGGTTTATGTCAAGCAACCACCAGGGTTTGAGAGTGAGAAGTATCCCAGTCATGTGTATTTTTTAGATAAGGCTCTGTATGGCCTTAAAGAGGCTCCCAGAGCATGGTATGAACGCTTATCTACCTTTTTCACTATCCATGGTTTTCAGTTTTTCACAGAGGTAGAACATATATTAAATTGTTTTCGATTCCGCAACAACAAACTAGTCACTAGTTTAAGTTCAAGTAGATTACCTAATTACAAAATCACTAGTTGGGCTTCCCCTCTTGGGTTGTAATTTTCCTAGTATATTTACTTTGGGGATTTGATTATTTGAGTATTTAGACTTGATTACGTGAATAAAATGAGTCTAATTGTGATTTGTCTAATTGCATATCTATATATATTAAAGAAAGGTTTTTGCTGATGTCATGATTATGAAATTGAGCCATTTGATTGGCTAATTAAAAAAGAATTATCAAATGATGATGTAATCAATTATTCTTATTATTTTAATACCATAATTATCTTTATAATTTACATTTTTTATCCTTAGAATTATTTGATTAAATTACTTTTTATCCATTAGTTTCTCATCTTTCACTTTACATCCTTATCATTTTAAGATAATAATATATATTAATTAAAATGTATTTTAATTTTTGTTTTTTCTTTTTAATAAATTATACCATTATAATCGTCTCAACAATACCTTCAAAATGAGTTTAATATTGAATATTTTTTTAAATTTAACTACATTATTAAAATTAGATATAAATTAATTTGTTTAGATTTTATTACAATTCTATTCTTGATATTCTTGAAATTTAAAGATTTTATCTTTTTAACCTAACTATTTTTATAGATTATTTATAAGTAATTAAAATTTATTTTATTTAAAACTCCATTGTTGATATTCTTGAAATTTAAAGATTATATCTTTTTAATCTAACTATTTTTATAGATTATTTATAAGTAATTAATTTTTTATTTAAAATTCTACAAATAAAAAACACTACATATTTATTTTTGAATCCCTCCAGTTATAAAAATAGATATAAATTAATTTGTTTAGATTTTATTACAATTCTATTCTCCATATTCTTGAAACTTAAAGATTTCATCTTTTTAACCTAATTATTTTTATATATTATTTATAAGTAATGAAATATTATTTTATTTAAAACTCAATTGCTAATATTCTTGAAATTTAAAGATTCCATCTTTTTAATCTAACTATTTTTTTAGATTATTTATAAATAATTATATTTTATTTTATTTAAAATACTACAAATCAAAACACTACACATATTTTATTTCTGAATCCCTCCAGTTTTAAAATCATTCACGAAATTCAAATCTTTTGACAAAAGAATAATAAATTTTCAATTTTTAAAATTTTAACAGCTATTAGATAACTAAAATATCTATTGTAATAAGCAATTATAATGGCAATTGTCGTATAACATATAATTTACATAAGTATTTAAATGGTAATAACAATTGTCATGTAAATGTCTATTCTTATTAAAAATTAAAATAACATGCGTCAAATGCCCATATAATATACGGGTCATTAACTAGTTGTTTTTAATTAGATGAGCAAATATCTAATTATCTAGTTACATATTGGACCATATGGTTCTATACTAATTTAAAATAACTTTCACCCGTCATGAACAAATATTTAACTAAAAGAAAAACAATTGGAGGATCATTAGATGAAAGATTGTTTGGATACTTGTATTTAAAAAGAGGTTTTTGCTGAGATTGATAAAGAAAATATCATGGATACGTTTCAAAAAATGTGAACACATCCAACTCACTCTTAAAATTGTATATCAGTATAATATCGTCATTTTTGCAAGCATGATGTATATCAATATCCTCACTTTTTAATATATGCAAGCACGATGCATGTGACATGTGAAGAGTGGTTGATTTTTCGTGAACGAAATATAACATAAACTCCATGTATTTCATGTTTATAGACTTCACACGTCAAATTGTAGCTTAAAATCTCGCGTCTGAAATGGCAAAGTTCGGAATAATGAAGAGCATTCCTCGTTCCCATTGAAATGTTTCGATTTCCCAAGCTTGCGATGGACTTGTCAAAACCCATAAACCAAGTAAAACTATAGCATTAGGGATAAGAAATAAATGAAAAAAAAAAAAAAGAAAGAAGAAAGAAGAAAGAAGTCCTTTTTTATTTAGGAAAAGAAGTCCATTTTGGGTACAATAAAGATGTCACCACATAAAAGTGAAACAAGAAAGCTCTTTTAATAACAGTTTTGTCCTTTTTGAAATCTTAGCACATGCTATAGTTGAAATTTGATAACAAAATGTATCAGAAAACTAGTAAAAACCAAGGATAAGTTTGTTAGACTTTGTGTTTCCGAGATCTATTGGACATCAATTGAGTGTACTTTAACACTGCATTATTTATTATTGTTATTTCTTATTCTTTTTCGAGTTATAACACTGCATTTAATTTACAGTTCTCAACTACTTACAGATCTAAACACCAAAATGTCCTATATAATCACCTCCTTTCTTTCTTGATATCTTCAAGCTTTCTAGTTGCAGGTTTCACTCATGGCTGCCTCCAACAACATTGAATCAGATCAGGTACTTCACTCGTCCATGCGTTTTTTATCTGAACGACAAGGAAACATGCACACACATTCCCGGCCATCTGGGGCTCACAAGGGCAGCCTACTTATCCCATCGACCACGACCCTGCCCAATTCCTACTATGTCCAGTGGCGGATCGAGGATTTTGTCGTAGTGCGGGTACCTCTACGATAGACTAAAATCCCGTAAAGTCTTTCAATATATTTTTAGCTTAATATCATTGTTTCAAAGGATTTTTAAGGTTTTATTGGTTGATTTCAAGGTATTTTTAAGTTTGTTTGGCCATTTCGAAGAAACGTTTTGGTTCTTTTTGTTGATTTTGAGAAGTTTTTTGTTGATTGTGATGTACTTTTTTTGGTCGGTGGGGTCCCATATGAAAAATCAGTGGGGGGATATATGGTAAAAGTTCAGAAAAATATCTTTTTTAACATTGAAAAAATGGTTCTTTTAATCTCACTGGGGTCCTTTCCCCCGTATTTACTCTACAATCAATCGTCCTTGACTATGTCGCAAACCCATGATCTGGATATTGCCACATTCTCTTCATGGGGTTTGAACCCGGGTAGCTAGGGATACCATCCATTGACAACCTCCTCCCCCCCCCCCCCCCCCCCCCAAATAAATAAATAAAGATGTTACTTTACCACTGGACTAGACAAGCATTGATACTCATCCACATGTTTTGGTTTCAACGAATCATTGTGGTCTGTTTTGGTTAAAAAAATCCAAAACCGAAACTGAATCAGGCCGTTTGTAAAGGTATCTGATTCGTGGGTATCCATGGGTTCACGAGTATGATAGCTGAAGATGAGAGCGGGTGTTGAAAACTATGCACCAAATTTTCGTTCTTGCAGGTGATTTTCGAAGAAATTTTGGGAGCAAGAAAGGTGATACTAAACAGAGAAAAGAAACTAAACACACTCAACTATGATATGGTACGCTACGAAAATTAAAATTCGAACTTGATTATGGTGATGGCTTGTGTTGCTTATTTGTATTTTACGGATTGCAGTTGAGTAAAATGACAAAGAAATTGAAAGAGTACGAGAATGATCCAACGGTTATGCTTGTGATATTGAAGGTATAAAAAGGAAGTTGGTGGTTTATTGATTAAACCATATAGGTTTAGCGGACACGCCCGCTTCTAAACGTCTTAAAGAGAGCAATTTATATGACATATATGGTTTATAGGACCAAAATTAAAGCATCCTATCGAAACCTTCGCAATAAGTTTATAGGACGCTTCTAGACGTCTAGACAAGTTTTTAAGGACATTATGAATATAAATCATTGGATTAGTTATTTCATGGGACACTTTTGAGAAAGTGTCGTATAAACCCATCATTTTTAGGTCATTTGTTATTATTGGACAGTTTTTTAATTAATGTCATGTAAAATATCTAAACAATGTTTTTATTTATTTATAAATTTGTCCTAAAAAACTTGTTACGATTCTAAAAGTCTTGCAAATCTATTACAACATTTTTAGATAGGACATTTCATTATTTGGTTCTATAAATCAAGTCATATAAAGTGGTCTATTTTGACACTTTGTTTTTTTGGTGCCCTATAACCTTAATATTGTTGGGGTGAGATGGTTCTTGTAGGACGTCCATATGTCCTTCGGTGATGTCCCAATAGAGTACCTAATAAGTTATCGTAACAAGTTTTCTAACATTAATACGTGGTTGGCACGTATGATGCTCCAATTGTGCAGGCGATCGGGAAAGTATTTTGCGTTGGTGGCGATCTCACGTCTGCTTCTAAATTTGTAGAATTTGGTAAGAACAACCTTACGTAACCATTAACATAGAAAATGAAGGTAACCATGTCTTTTGATTTTGATCAGGACATTGGAGTTTTGGAACAAACTATTATCGGAAAGAGTTTTGCTTGGATTACATGCTTGCAACGTATAAGAAGCCATTGGTTGCGATCCTAGACGGAAGCGTTATGGGAGGAGGCGTTGGGATATCGATACACGCAACATTTAGAATCGTAACTGAGAATACGGTATCCATCTATTTAAACTATCTTTCATGTAGTTATCATTACTGACACAAATCAACTTTATAGGACATTAAACATGTCAAAATAAATGCATGTCCCAAGTGGCGTTGCAATAATTTTGGTAGGACTTTTTTGGACATCCTAACATGTTATTTAGGACATTTAAAAATAAAGTCCCAATTAGAGTTTTATACGGTCGATATTGTTTGAATAATTGTTTTATAGAGACAAGTGCTCTATCAAAAATATTTGGGAAGATAAGTAATTTTCAATAATGTCCTATAGACGCGTAATTAAAAATAATCCCAAAAACTTGTTAAGATGTCAAAAGTACATATCAAAATATGATGATACTTGCTGCTTAAAAAAATAAAAAAAATACATAATGATACTTTTCTATAGGAAGTGTTGAGCAATGTCCAATATCGGACACAAAGTGAACTTCTAATGTGCTTACAAGGGTCATGGGCTATTCCACTAATTGCCAATTGGTTTTGAGTTGGAACCCCACAAACTCACATGGTATCAGAGCAAGGTTCACCCGTGGTTGGTCAAAAAAGCCGCACAGACTCCACGTAACCCAAAGAATCCACGTGTTGGGTTGAAAAAGAACGCCACACGTAAGGGGCGTGTTGAGTAATGTCCCACATCGGACACAAAGTGAACTTGTAATGTGCTTATAAGGGTCCTGGGCTACTCCACTCATTGCCAATTGGTTTTGAGTTGGAACCCCACAAACTGACAGGAAGAACATTATTTATTTCTATAGCTTAAGCTATATACTTAATTATAGTAAATAGGATTTTAACAAACTTTGTCGCTTCTTTGACATTGGCGTAGATTTTCGCCATGCCTGAAGCATCAATTGGACTGTTTCCGGATGTCGGTGCTTCTTATTTTTTATCACGACTTCCAGGATTCTTCGGTATTTCATCTCAAGATCCTGTTCATAATGTACATATATGGATAGTCACATAGACTTTTAATCATGAATCAATCGTATTTTATGTAGGAGAATATATGGGATTAACTGGGGCTCGATTAGATGGAGCCGAAATGCTTGCATTTGGTCTTGGAACTCATTTTATCCCGTCTCAGGTACTCACCTCTCCTCGTGTCTTAGACATTGAACAAAATCGATCTATAAGTTATTTGGGAGTCCCACATCTGCTTAAACTTCGATCATTTCAATTCTACCTAAGAGGTAACTCTTTCAAAGAATAATATAATGGGGGTTCGATATATTTTCACAAGCTGTTATACATATGATTATTGCAGACTTTACCATTGATGGAGAGTGCTCTAGAAAAGCTAGTTGCTTCAACAGATGCACCAACAGTAGCAGCAATGGCCATCGTTATTAACAAGTTTGCAAAACAAGCAAACCTCAAGCCAGGGAATGCAAACACTAGGTAAATACTCCATGATTCATGAAAACTTGTAATTAGAATTTTATCATCCTATGCTGTTGGTAGTATTTGATCAACAATTCTTCTTCACCAGACTCGATTTGATCAACGAATGCTTCTCCGGAGAATCGTGTGAACAAATATTATCATCGTTGGTAAGTTTATCTTACAAGATAACATATCACTTAGATAAATTAAGCCTAGACATTAAAAATTAACTTCTAGCTCTAAGTGTTTTTATAGACTACTTTAATAAAAACTAATCTATATGAAAAATTCTAAAATATGTTTATAAAGATAAATTTGGGTGTCTTAATTAACAAGTTTGTATTATATCTGAGATAAGTGTATGTCCTATTAAAACTAATACAACAACATCACTCATGAAAGCGTCCTAAAAACTTGTTAAAACTCAAATTCTATGTCTTTTTTTGGAAGAGGTATCCCAAACCACATTGGGCCCAGACTAATCCTCGGTAATTTTGGGCCAAAGCCCGACTGCTAAAGCATGCAGCCCGGGGTCGAAGCCCCCGTACCTCCAGAATGCGTCCCCCAAGGCTCGAACTCAGGTCCACCACTATGCAGTGCCCAAGCCTTACCACTAGGCTAACTCAATTTCAAATTCTATGTCTTGTTAATTGTAAAAAACAAGTCCTGAAATTTTGCTAAAATTCCTAATATTATTTGATCATATGAATATAATTTCTATAAGGTAGTACAGTAATTCACTTCGATAATTAGTGTCTTATAAACCTAATTCTTTTGTAGTGTAACTTTGTATTGTATACCGTGTGTGGTTTGTTTCAGGAAAGGTTGGCTAATCGAGTACCAGAGAAATGGATCCACAATGCAATAACATCAATGAAATCTGCGACTCCAATGGGTCTCAAGATTTTCTTGAGAACGGTAGAGATCGACTAGCAATTTAGATACATACTATGTGAACCAAGTAACTACCAACCCTTGAAACTTATGAATGCCAGCCTTACGAATTCTATGGCTATGACAGATTAGAGAAGGTCGATCAAAAACTTTGGAACAATGTCTTCAAACTGAATACGTTGCTATTTCTCATGTTCTACGTAGAACCATTAGCAACGATTTCTATGAGGTTATCCCATTTTTTCACTAATATCGGATTATCACCATGTTCAATATAACTTAGAACTCACGTGCTTAGGATGTTTTTTTATGCAGGGATCTAGAGCTATGTTGATAGACAAAGATAAAAGACCCCAGGTAAATCCTAGATATAATTGGCTTTTTAGGATGTCAAGCCGTCGTAATTGGGTACTTAATAGGACCCAACAACTATACATCCTATATAATGAATCTACCAAACATTTGTTAAGATGAGGTAATGAAACCTAGTACCTGTTTTATGGACAAAGTTACCCAACCTAATAGGACATAAAAAGTATATAGTTATATATTAGCCTTTTACAAAACATATGATATTTTTAACAAGGGTTATGTAAGGAGGCTAATAACCGATTTACTTCATGTGTCGTATTGTGTTGTCCAACTTTATGGATAGAACTTATTAAGCCACCTAAGTCCATTCGGATTTCTTGTTGTAGTGCCATTGTATAGATATCATGTCTATTGATCATATAAAATTAGAGCCCCACCAAGTGATTTCTTAAGACACTTAATTATATGTGGGAAAATTTACATTTTGTGGTAGTGAAAATTAAGCGTAACTGACACTTGGTTTTTGTCGATAGTGGGTACCCTCAAAACTAGAGGACGTTAGTGATGAAATGGTTGGCAAGTGTCTATCGTTATCGTTCACCGAAGATGATG
>CM058042.1:68485142-68540704 GCA_030169165.1 Centaurea solstitialis
AACTGGGTCTGACTTTCTAAATACGAATTGAAGTACATAAGAAGGGCTATCTAACTGCAAAATTTCAGCTCAAACGGAGTAACGAGCAGAGAGTTATAGACTCTCAAAGTTGCTGAGTTTTACCAAAATTCGTAAACCGATTGTTCGACTTTTCTCAACTTATGCTATAATGATCAAAGCTTCGTAAATTTACTACATGTAAGAGTTAAAACCACTAAATAAAGTTCAAAAGTTCTCATCCCAAGCTTAATCACGTTGTTTTGGTCTCTTAGACATTAAATCGAACACTTGGTGTGCGATTTAACGAACTGATAAAACCTTACCAGTTTGTAACTACACTTTACCCAATTGATTCATACTATCATGCAACAGTATCCTATCATGCAAAACACTATAAATACCATACCAATTCATAACTTAAACCTAACCTATTTACAAACCCATCTCAAAACTCTAACATAAATACCAATTATAAAGGAAGGGATTATACCTTGAGGTAGGATTTGAAGAATAGATTACGAAAATATGATTAAATTTGTGTTCTTCTAACAAATTGATATTGAAATTTGCTAGAGGAAGAAGGAGATAGGAAGAAGAAATATGGCGATGGTGACGAGGAGAGAATTGAGAAAGAGGTGTGAAGACTAAAGTCTAAACACACACACACATATACATACATATATATATATAGAGGAAATTTCAAATGTGAACCACTTTTTGGTTATGAACGTGAGGACAGCCAAGAGTGCGACACGTGGCGGCTTTGAGTGTAGTCCCCCCTTTAGTTCAATACCCTCCCATGAATCGCGCCTAGTCATCCGCCGTGGATCTAATTTGAACCACTTTTTGGTTGTGAACGTGAGGACAACCGAGAGCGCGACACGTGGCGGATGACTAGGCGCCATGTTAGATCCACGGCGGATGACTAGGCGCGATTCATGGGAGGGCGTTGAATTAAAGAGGGGGACCACACTTAAAGCCGCCACGTGTCACGTTCTCGGTTGTCCTCACGTTCACAACCAAAAAGTGGTTCACATTTGAACTTTCCTCTCTCTCTCTCTCTCTCTCTATATATATATATATATATATTTAATAATATTAATAAGGATTTGGTTACTTGACAACTTCAACCCGTAAACTAACTTTAGTTGACATTTAAGTACGGTACAAAAACGATAAGTTAACGTAACCGTTAAAATCGGGTCTTACATTAAACATCTTTAGATTTAAAAGATATACAACAGCCTATAACAAAAGATGAAATACAATTTTTTCGACACTTTTAATTTCACCGGTATTGTTATTTTCGAATCGGAGGTTCTTTTATTAATGACAAGTGTTTGGTAAAAAAAATCTTATGTTTTCTTTATTAGTGTTCATCTCATGCATGTTTGATAAAATTTCAAACTTACCTAACCGTATTCGATGTTATATTACATACTCTACGAAAAAAGTCAAATGATGCAATATAAATATGTTTCGTAACAGAAAGATGATTTTTTGGGGTTTAGGCTTCTAGAAATTCAAAAATATTCATTCTAATTTTAATCGTTATATTTAACCAGAGATGTTGACCACAACAAAAGCTACATTAACGTGATTTCAATTCTATATTTTTTCACGGGATTTTCTTTTTTGAGTTAATAACGAATCACCGCTTATGCCATAATTATCCTATCAATTTATGTTACATTTCAACTATTTTTTTTGTTGAATTATCTCGCAATGCGAGTCCAAAAAACCTTGTTTTCCTATGACTTAACCAAAAGAAAAGGTTTGGGTTGGATTGACTCGGGGAGGAACAATTTTGAATAGCCATTGCAAGACATGCATGAAAACCTTCTCGTTCCTCTATGGTTTCAAATCAACCATAAATATGTATAAATAACATCTTGGAAAAGGAGTAGCTTCTCGCCTTTCATATTATTAAGAGTAACCCCCATTTGAACATATCAATAATATCACAAAAGTTAGTTATGTCTAAGTTCCACCATTAAGTAATTTCCATTAGAAACTAGTATTATATCCGTGCGCGATGGAGTGCGAATCATCTCAATTTTATAACCGAAAATCTAAAACGGCAATCTTTTTTAGGTTTTGTTTTACTTTCAATCTCTCTCAATACTAATTTTATTGTTTGTTGTGATTGTAGATCGCAAATATCCGATTGGTTAAAGACTTTGAAATAGAATAGTTGGATTGGATACAATGGTTTTCAACCAACGTCATTTGTTGTTCTTGAAAATGGTTTGTAGTTTTTGTAACTTCTGAGAGTTAATTATTAAAAAAGGCAAAGTTCAATGATCTGGAATCAAAACAAAAAAAATCTAAAGATGCTAGAAGAATCACAACCTCTAATCACTCAATTAAAATCAATCACTTGCATTTCGTCAATTAAAAGAATCCCTTTCAAGAGCAGACACGAACGAAATAACAATGCTTTGATGTTGTTATAGGCAGTCATCATTCGGAGTGAACACTAAAGAGCTTATTAGGCGAGGGAGAAATTGCATAGGTTGGAAGAAATTTAGGGGGACTTGGATGATGAACCGAGTGTTAGTGCTTTAGGTGAGTAAAAAAACACTAGGGTGTTTGGTTGGGGGTATTGCAGGATAAGGAATGATAATGATAATGAAAACTGCTGTTTGTTCTGATATTATATAATATAATCATCTGTTGGTCCCAATAAGGTGACCTTCAAGCAAGGATAGTGTTTGGGATTATAGAAGGGGAGTGGGGTTGAATATAATCACACAAACTTTCACTTTTAAATTCTTGTTGTATTAACAATATGAATTTACAGATTGTTGCGGAAATAGAAAAGACAATAAGTCTAAACTAAACAATCTAAGCTTTCTTTCACTATGCACTTAAGTGAGAAGAAGAAGAGAAAGAAGATAGAGGGGATAAAGAAAGAAAGGATTAGGGTATTTTTAGGATGAAGAAGAAGTATGGAGAACATCTCTTCAATTCCTATTTATACCCAATGCATTAAATGCATGCAGACTCACTTTTGTGTACGTGTCACAATGTAAGTGGTCCTTTGTACTATTTACTATAAACAATTACTCTTAGCATGGTGTGCAAAAGAGGAAGTGTGTAAACAGTTGCCTTGAGGTCTGATAAGTACGGAGGGAACAGTAAAGGACTGTCCTTATGTACTTTTGTGTCAGTAAAGGCGGATAATCCTTTTGTGCATTAGACTAAGACATTACACTAATCCTTCAGGATCAGGATACTGATCAGTGACTAGAATCCTGAAACTGATGCTGTTCAGGGTCACTTGTATCCTGATAAATCTTCAGGATGTCATACGATATTGAGCAGCCTGCTATCACTGAGTTTCGTCTTCAGATCACGAGCATGCTGTTCCTGTCATCAGCTAATTCTTCGACGTCGCTGATGGTTCTTTGAGTATGATCTTGATGTCTTCAGGAGGTCTTCACTTCAGTGGACAGGATTAGTAGACTGCAGAACAGACTCGTTCGTCTCCTGATCCTGATCCTGATTACTATAAAAATAAGTTACAGCATAAGTAACATGGAATAACACTGAACAGACTCAGTGATAATTCCTCAAGCTATAACAGAAGTAAAAACCTATTCACTAAGTAAAGATTCAGGATCATTATCATTTCATCAGGTCTTAGGAGAGCTGGATCAACAATCTCCCCCTAAATGATAATGATAAGACAATGGAGAAATTGTCTAAGTCTAGAAAGAAAAAAAAAATTCTAAGTCTAGATAAAACAGTAGGAAATAGAACTCATAAAGGTAGATGTCCCATTTACTGTTTTGAGGGATCTTTTTCAGTACTATGATGGAGTAAAGTACAATGCACTGAATTGCATTTTCATTAATCTCAATAAGGTTACAAGAGTAAAGAAAATACAAGAGTACATAAAAGAAGTACTGAAAGAAAAATTACAAAAATTCTAACTGTTAGAGTCTTCGCTAACTACTTCAGTTTTGACTTGAATTGGAACAGGAGTATCACTGAAGGCGATTCTATGATCGAGTATAGCTCTGACAGTGCGAATGATCTCTTTATTATCTTGGTTTTTCTTATCTTTCTGAGCAGTGAAGAGAACCGAAACCAAGTGTTCATATGGTGCTTTATGTAGCTCGCTGAAACGCTGAAAGCGTAGGATCTTGGAGTTGTCGCTCACACAAATACCATGAACAGGTTCTCTGATGACTTGTCCTTCAGAGAGAGAGACTCCTGGAGGGAGGGAAAGATCAAGCATCGAGAGGTCCAGTGGTTTGACAACCATCCTGGACATGCAAGGAGTTGGTCTCCTTGTTGAAGCACCTGCTGATCTTCGAACAGGAGGCTGAGGCAGTGCTGAAGAAGGTTGGAGAAGGTCATCAGAAATTTCGGTTGTTCTTCTGATGCGTGCAATAAGTCCATTTATGACTTCTTCTACTTCAGACCTGTAATTTCTATTGGCTTTAGGAAGTAGGCTTCTGATCTCGTTCCACTCTGACAAGTTGTATCTTTCCAACTTGTCAAGAGTGTGTTGCACATCCTTGACTCCTGAGCGTTTGACAGTGATCCATGTTTTTGCTCTTTTGCCGCGTGTTCGGCTGAGATGGATTCCAGAGATAGCAGCACCATGTTTCTTGAGGTGTAGGCGGTCTCGGCACCAGTCAAGCTCTGAATTCACTTCTTCAGTCTGTTCCTCAGCGTTTCTGTTGAAGACCTTCAGCACGGCCTTCTGTGCTAGAACAGGATCAGCACTTATTTCAGCATCTTCTTCAACAAAATCCGATGCAAGCCTTCGAGCGGCTTGAGCAGAGAGGAAGGCTTCCTTCTGCTTTTTATTGTGCTCCTCCTGAGCCTGTACAGCGTTGTTGTACTCCTCTTGTGATAGATAGGCGAACTCGGAGTCCCAAGAGGTACGAAGAGGAATTTTTACTCTTGTACTCTCGAGTCGCTCTATCACGGCGTCTAAACGCCCATCCCTGTTGATAGTAGCAGAATTGTCAGGGTAATTCTCACCTTCAGATCTAGGAGAATTAGAGGGAGGAGATCTAGGGGAAGAAGCAGGGGTAGAGAAATCATCAGAGATGAATTCATCATCTGATGATAGGCAAATGGTTTCAGGAGGGGCTCTGATTTCAGGGGTTCTAGAGGAAGATGCTTCAGGGTTAAAGCGGGTTGGTTTAGAAGGAATGGATTCAGGGTTTAGGGGAGTTACTCTGAAAGTCATTCTGCTTAGTTCGGCTCATGTCTGTTCTGATGGACTATTCTCCATAAGGCAAACAATCTCACCAGTGACAGAACCGAAGTTCACATCATAACATTGAGAGTTGTCTTGGTTTTCAGGTTCAGAGGTTTGTTTAGGAGTAGATTGAGGTGTTGGTTCAGGGGTAGGTTGTTTGGGTGGTTGGTAGATAACCATTTGTAGGTTGTTAGTGGGTGAGTCTTCAGAGGAGGTGTCGAGGGTGATGGTTTCAGGTGTAGGTTTAGATTTAAGAAGGGTAGAGATGGGTTGGTTATCAGAAGATGAGGGAGAGGATGGTAGTAGTAACGTACCAGGTGCACCGGGGTTCTCCCCCTGAGAGTGTGCAGGCCCTGGAGTGGGCTTTGATGCTGGCACTTTCTCGACGAAGAAAGTGTCGTCGTCTTCATCATCATCATCATCTTCATCATCATCATCCTCGTTTGTTCCCCCCTGTTCATTGGTTCTCCAGTTGGTGGAGGAGGAATAAACGGAATGGTCTCTCTGGGGCTGTCTCTCCCCCTCAACAGGTGCCTGTGTCAAGGCGGCTGTTGAAATACACCGTTGGAGGAGAGAGGCCATGTTGGCGTTGAGCTTCCTGGTGATGAAGGAAGATGAGAGCAGGGACTATAGAAGTTCCCTATCAGCCGTATTGAACGACGGCGGTGGAGGAGGAGCAGTGGTGAGTGTGTTGACTGTAGTGGCGAGCTCAGCCACTTTCTCCTGTAGGGCGTGTAGGCCATTCTCCTGTGCATCCAACCTCTGCACCACAAGTTGTTGGAAGTTGGTGGTGGAGGTGGAGTTGTTGCTGACCGCTGTGGAGAGAGCGGGCAGCGCCGTGGCCTTTAGGTCGTCAACAGACGCCTGAAGGGAGGAAGAAGAGGTAGCCACCTGAGAGACCTTGTCATGGATCGCATCCAGACAGGGTATGGTGATGGTGACACCGGTAGAAGCAGGGGCGGCGGCGGCGGCAGCAGCAGTAGCAGAGGCTGCGGCGGCTTCAGCGGCAGTTGCGGCAGCTTTGGCCGATGCAAGCTCGAACTCCAGAGCCTGGAGTCTAGCCTGGTGCGCTTCCTCCTTTTGCTGGAATGCTGTGCGTGCCTCCTGTAGTTGTCTCTCAGCGGATTGCCGACGAAGTTCAGAGGCACTGAGCTGTCGTTCGGAATCCGTGAAGATGAAATCATTGAAGGGGTCATCCTGGTGTAGTTGAGGATGCCCTTCAACAGCTGCTCCTAAAGAACCTGTAAAAAGAGTAGCTAAGTGAGCACTAGAAGACTCAATAGCTTTCATAGAAGAAGAAACGGTAATAAATTGCTTAAAAGTATTACCTGAGGCTAGGAGGGTATCAGAACGATTACCCTCCACATTCTCTGAGTGTTCGAGATGAACAACCTCAGGTTCTTGTGGGACAGGAGCAGTAGCAGGAGTATCTGCAGGTGAGGAAGTTTTAGATAAAGGAGATGGTTTATTAAAAAGTTGAGGCAGGGTAATATAATATTTCTTACCAGAGGGTGCCTTCTTTTTCTTTTGCGCCTTAGATTTGGCGCGTTTAGGCTGAGGTGGAGGAGAGGAGCCAGAGGGAGGAGGGCGCTTCAGAGGCGCCGAACAAGTTGTTGCAGCTGGGGAAGTCAGTATAGGGTTAGCTACTAACATAGCATGCATAGAAATAGAAGAAGATGGTTTGGATGAGAAAAGAGAGAACATACCTTGAGCAGGAGCAGAAATGGGTTGCTCTTCTGCGTCTGGTTGTGGTTCAGGGACAACCAGGACAGCAGAAAGAGGAACATCATCAGATTTCGGAGAAACCTGGTCCAGAAACTTCACGCCTAAGGCGTAGTTGTTGAAGTTTCCCTCCGTTGGGTAGTTGGTAACCATGTGCAGTGCCAGGACTGCAGAGAAGAACCTGGTGTAGGGAACGTTGGTCACCCTGGTTCTGGTCTTGATCTTCTTGACCATGTCGTCCCAGATGCAGCGGACATAGTCAAACTTGCGATTTTTGATCGCAGAGTAGACCATGTTCTGAATCACCGTGGGGAATTGCTCCGTGCTCCCCGTCTTCCCTGTCAGACAGAGACCAAACGTGTTCCATATGTAATAGAACGTAGCGTTTAGCCCCGTCTTGTGGACAGTGGCAGCCGTCTTGATCAGAGGATGGCCTTCTCTCACAAGCCAGTTGTAGCCAATGGCATCCAGGAGCTCGATGACGTCGTCAGAGGAAGGAGAAGGAGGAAATTTCTCCTTCTTGGGGAAGTTGAGGACGTTCCTTAGGGTCCCGATGCCGAACGAAATGATGTCGTCCTTGATTTGGAACTTGATTACTTCCTGCATCTTGCCCTTCGAGTTCCTTTCTTGGGCAGTGGTAGCAGTGGACCACAGTTGCAGAAGCAGAGGCTTGTTGGGCGCTGGGTTGATAGTGAAAGCCGTCTTCAGGGGACATGAGAGAAGGAAGTCCCTGGCAGGCTTCAGATACGCCTTGTTTGCAGGTAGGTCGAATTGCCCAATCAGATTGTTGGGTTTGAACTGCAAGTCGTGCTGGGGGATGACTATTGGAAGGTTTCCAGTAGCAGTCATCAAGGTTGTTGCCTCAGAGGAGAGCTGGGCGTCCAATGATGTAGAAGTAGTAGCAGCCATTCTGTTTAAAAACAAAAACAACATATGTGGATGATTAAAGATCCAAAATATGCATTTTTCTTCACTTTTCAATGAACACAGAATATGTTCATAAAAGTGGTGAAATCCTTTATACTTGGAATGGATTAGATACAAAAATGCACAAAAGGAATGTGTTTTGGTATTAAAAAGAACTTCTATTTTGATGAATAGATATCAAAATAGGAGTTTATGATTGTTCTTAAAAGAAATAAGAAAAATCATTTTAAACAGTTTTAACAAAAATCTTAGAAGATTTTGGGAAAACTAAGATTAAACGAAGTGATCTTAGGGTTTTTGGAAAAACTTTTATCAAAATAAGTTGTTTTTAGGGAAGAATGCCAACTTAGATTGTGGAAAGAACAAAGAACATATGAATACTTACGTTGATCTTGTTAGAAGGTGGTAAGTGTGTGTGTTCTTGGTGTTCTTGAGAATGCAGATTGCTTTTTCTTGCTATGAATTCTTGAGAGAGAATAGTGAGCGTAAAGATTGAAATGGGTTACGAGTGAGGTTTTTATACCTCGTGGTAGGAGAGAGAAAATGGATGAGAGAGAAAAGGGCGGCTAAATTCAAACGTAATGATGAAAAAGGAAGTTCTACGCGCGTTCACGCGCCTGACACACGTCGTGGGGAACAGGAAACGTCCCATTACGTGTCAGTGCAGATGAAAAGTTTGTTTTATTTGAAAAGATAAAAACCACCTTTTCAGGGGATAATTCCATTTTGATGAAAGATTTGTTTTCTTGGAATTGGAGTACTTATCAGATAAGTACTGTTTTGGGAAAATCCTCTTATCACATTTAATGCGATAAGGTTTCAGGAGCAGAGGTACTTACCTGAGAATCATCAGTATTCGGATGTTGAACAGAGATTTTGTAAGTACTGAATAGAGTCATCCTCTGATGAGAGTTTGTTCAGGAGTTGTTAAGGAAAGAGTCCTGAGAATAGTTATTCTATAGGATTTAACAACTGTTTGTCCTGATAAACTTCAATCATCAGGATTTAACATCCCAAGTTCACTGATGAGCATATTGAAACGCGTCACATCCAGTGGTTTGGTAAAGAGGTCAGCAAGCTGATATTCAGTAGGGACAAAATGGAGTTCAACATCACCATTCATCACATGATCCCTGATGAAGTGATATCTCACTTCAATGTGCTTTGTCTTGGAGTGTAAGACAGGATTGTTGGCGATGGCTATCGCTGAAGTGTTGTCACAGTAGATAGGAATTTTAGAAAGTTGTATGTCATAGGCCTGAAGTTGATTTCTCAGCCACACGACTTGAGCACAACAGATTCCTGCTGCAACATATTCAGCCTCAGCAGTTGATGTGGACACAGAGTTCTGTTTCTTGCTAGTCCAACTCACCAACTTGCCACCTAGCAGGTGACACCCACCAGTGGTGCTTTTCCTGTCAATCTTACATCCTGCAAAGTCACTATCAGAATATGCAGTTAGATCGAACCTAAGTCCTTGGAGTACCAAAGACCCAGATTAGGAGTTCCCTTCAGATATCTGAAGATCCGCTTTACAGCGGTCAGATGGGATTCTTTGGGTTCAGCCTGATAACGAGCACATAAACATGTAGAATACATGATATCAGGACGACTAGCTGTGAGATACAGCAGAGAGCCGATCATTCCTCTGTAAAGGGTCACATCAACAGGTTTCCCTTTGGAATCCTTGTCAAGTGACAGAGGAGGAGCCATTGGAGTCTTCATCGGTGTACAGGATGTGAGATCAAATTTCTTCAGCATCTCATGTACATATTTACCTTGATTGATAAAGATTCCCTTTTCAGATTGCTTGATCTGAAGTCCTAAAAAGAATGTAAGTTCACCCATCATAGACATTTTATATTCAGATTTCATGAGTAACTCAAACTTTTCGCAGAGTTTGGGATTTGTGGATCCAAAGATAATGTCATCGACATATATCTGGACAAGAAGGATATGCTTAGGATATTTCTTTAGAAATAAAGTGCTATCGATCTTACCACGAACAAAACCTTTAGAGAGAAGAAAGGTTGAAAGGGTATCATACCAGGCACGAGGAGCCTGTTTTAACCCATAGAGAGCCTTGTTTAACTTGTAGACGTGATCAGGGAACTTAGGATCTACAAAGCCAGGAGGCTGAGCCACATAGACTTCTTCATTAAGTTTTCCATTCAGAAAAGCATTTTTGATGTCCATCTGATAAACCTTGAAGTTCATATGTGCTGCGAAGGCTAGGAAAAGTCGAATTGCTTCGAGCCTAGCCACAGGAGCAAAGGTTTCATCGTAATCAATGCCCTCTTCCTGCCTGTATCCCTGAGCCACAAGGCGAGCCTTGTTTCGAATAATCGTACCAATCTCATCAAGTTTATTTCGAAAAATCCACTTGGAACCAATGATAGTACGTTTTCGAGGCCTAGGGACGAGAAGCCAGACATTGTTTCTGATGAACTCTGCTAGCTCTTCCTGCATGGCTGAGACCCAGGCAGGATCACGCAAAGCATCATCTATTTCTTTTGGTTCATTTTCAGAGATGAAATTAACGTAAAGACAGATGTTACCAGATTGGCGTCGAGTTTTAATGCCAGAGGAGGGATTACCAAGAACTTGATCAATAGGATGATCCTTGGTCCATCGAAGAGCAGGTGGCTGATACACCTGTCCTAAAGTGGAAGCTTCATTTACTGATGGATCAGGGAGAAGATTAGTAGGCGTAGGTTCACTAACAGTGGTTTGAGACAAGTCTTCACTGTTAGTGGGTTGATCAGGTTCAGTTGGTGTGATTTGGGTAATTGGAGTGGCATTTATCAGAGGTGGAATGTGTATATCAGTGGGTGGTATTGGAGGATCTTCTTCAAAACCATCAGGAAGGTTTTGAGGAGTTGGATCAACAATGGGAGGTTCAGGAACTTGAAAGAAAGAATCAGCCCACTGATTTATTTCAGAATTTTCATGAGGGTGAGGAAAAGTAGGACCCGATTCATCAAACTTGACATGAATCGTTTCCTCTATGGCTTGTCTTCGTTTGTTGAACACACGGTAGGTTTTAGAGATAGAGGAGTATCCAAGGAAGATTCCATCATCAGACTTGGAATCGAACTTTCCAAGGTTATCTTTGTTGTTCAGGATGTAGCAGACACAACCAAAGATGTGAAGATGTTCGATAGAGGGTTTCCTGTTACGAAAGAGTTCGTAAGGAGTTCTTCTGAAGCGTTTTACTATCAGGGATCTGTTCTGAGTATAGCAAGCTGTGTTAACAACTTCAGCCCAAAATTGAGTGGCAAGGTTGGCTTCACTCAACATAGATCGTGCAGCTTCAATCAGGGTTCTGTTTCGTCTTTCAGCAACACCATTTTGCTGAGGAGTTCTTACAGAAGAGAAGTTCTGTGAGATACCTTTCTGATCGAAGAAAGTTTCCAGGGTACTGTTTTTGAATTCAGTTCCGTGGTCACTCCTGATTGATCGAACAGTAAGGTTGTTGAGTCTTTCCATCTTCCTGACGAACAGAATGATTTCTTCAGGGGCATCACTCTTGGATCGAAGAAAGAACACCCAAGTATATCTGGAATATTCATCAACGATTACCAGAGTATATTTCTTTCCAGCGATGGATTGGACGTTGACAGGTCCAAAAAGATCCATGTGGAGAAGTTGTAGAGGAGAGCTGATGGAGGAAATCTGCTTGGACTTGAAGCTAGCCCCGGTCTGTTTTCCTTTCTCACATGCTGAACAAAGAGATACCTTTGTATAGCGAAAGTCAGGAAGAACAATGACAAGATTGTTGATGCAGAGTTGATTCAGTGTCTTGAAGTTGAGATGAGAAAGACGCTTGTGCCAAAGCCAGTTTGTATCAGAGGAAGCACGAGATACAAAGCAGAAGTTGTCAGTGGAAGTATTCATGTTGATGATGTAGATATCAGCATGTCTCACTCCAGTGAGAATAACTTCCTTTCTTATGTTTTTGACTTTGCACTTCTTCTTTGAGAAGGAGACTTTGTGATTCTTATCGCACAGTTGACTGATGCTCAGAAGATTATGCATCAGGCCTTCAACATAAGCAACTCTCTTGAACGTAGTTACTGCGTTGGTTAGTGTGCCATACCCTCGGGTTTGGCATTTACCGTTTCCACCAAAGGTCACAGCAGGACCTCTTTCTTCACGGTAGTTAGAGAGGACAGATTTAGAACCAGTCATATGTCGAGAGCATCCACTGTCCAGGTACCAGATGCCCTTATCCTGACTGGAAAAATCAGTCGAAGAGGTGGAAGCTTCAGGAGTTGTGGAGGAAGAAGCTTCAGGAGCCTGAGCAGGAATTTCTTCAGGGACCTCTTCTATCTTAGCCATGAGAGCTAAGGTAGGTTCCTCAATAATGGCCATCAGTGCCACTTGAGTATCTTCCTCATCGGATGAGTCATCAGAGAAGACATCATCCCAATCGCAGTCTTCTGCGATAAGACCTTTACCCTTGCGCTGAATTTTCATTTTTTTGTACTTTTCTTTCAGGCGCTGGTATTTGGGGTTCTTAGAAGGAGATTTGGCAGAGGAGGGAGCAAACTGACTTTTCCTGTACCTGCAATCATTAGCAAAGTGTCCTTTGCCCTGACAGTTGTAACAGATAGCAGTAGCCTTATCAACAGGGTCTGATTTAGGCTTGTCAGTAATAGTAAGATGTTTCTTTTTGTGGAAGTTTCCCTTTTTGGCAAACTTCTTAAAAGATCTAGTTAATAAAGCAAGAGATTCATTGAATTCAGGATCTTCTGACATGTCAGAGTCAGAGGATTCTAATTCAGTAATAGTTACTGAAGAAGGAGTAGCAACAGTGGGAACTGAATCAGAGACCAATGCAACAGAGTTACTTTTGGTATCTTTAGAATCTCTTATGAGATTCTTTTTCAGTTTCTTCTGTTGTTCACGGTTAAGAAGAATACCGTACAACTCACTTAGTGTGAGTGTCTTTATGTCTTTTGACATAGTTAAGCAGGAGGTGTATATTTCCCAATGTTCAGGAAGAGCTTCCATGAACTTGGTAACCACCTCAGAGTTAGAGTAGGTAGTACCGATAGTCTTCAGATCAATCAGAAGACAGTTGAATCTCTGATGTAGCTGGGAGAGAGTTTCATCCTTCTGATGAATAAAGCTTTCATACTGACGAACCAAGAAAATCTTTCTTGATTCCATGAGAACAGCAGTACCTTCATATTGAACACAGAGAGTGTCCCATATTTCTTTAGCAGATCGAAGGTGGCAGACAGAATGGAATACATCGTCAGGGAGTGACATGGCAATGAGAGACCTAGCCTTAGTGTCAATGTTGACCAGGCGTCTGTCTTCGTCATTCCAGTCAGTCACAGGCTTTACCAGTTCCCTTTCAGGTATAGCTGGTTGGCCACCTGCAGCAGGAATGGGGTGGACGGTTTGTGTAGGCACATGTGGTCCATTTTCCAGAAAGTATGGAATCTGGGGATCAGAACCAGAAAGGAAAAGTTCCATCCTGGTTTTCCAAAGAGAGAAGTTGTCTTTGTTAAACCTAGGAGGCTTTCCAGCAGAGCCGGTATCAAAGTAGTTATCCTTAGCTTGACGAGCCATGGATATAGGAGTGAGGATCACAAGATTTTTCTAAGAGAAGAAAATGAGAGCTTGTATCTGCTCTGATACCACTTGTTGGTCCCAATAAGGTGACCTTCAAGCCAGGATAGTGTTTGGGATTATAGAAGGGGGGGGGGGGGTTGAATATAATCACACAAATTTTCACTTTTAAATTCTTGTTGTATTAACAATATGAATTTACAGATTGTTGCGGAAATAGAAAAGACAATAAGTCTAAACTAAACAATCTAAGCTTTCTTTCACTATGCACTTAAGTGAGAAGAAGAAGAGAAAGAAGATAGAGGGGATAAACAAAGAAAGGATTAGGGTATTTTTAGGATGAAGAAGAAGTATGGAGAACATCTCTTCAATTCCTATTTATACCCAATGCATTAAATGCATGCAGACTCACTTTTGTGTACGTGTCACAATGTAAGTGGTCCTTTGTACTATTTACTATAAACAATTACTCTTAGCATGGTGTGCAAAAGAGGAAGTGTGTAAACAGTTGCCTTGAGGTCTGATAAGTACGGAGGGAACAGTAAAGAGACTGTCCTTATGTACTTTTGTGTCAGTAAAGGCGGATAATCCTTTTGTGCATTAGACTAAGACATTACACTAATCCTTCAGGATCAGGATACTGATCAGTGACTAGAGTCCTGAAACTGATGCTGTTCAGGGTCACTTGTATCCTGATGAATCTTCAGGATGTCATACGATATTGAGCAGCCTGCTATCACTGAGTTCCGTCTTCAGATCACGAGCATGCTGTTCCTGTCATCAGCTAATTCTTCGACGTCGCTGATGGTTCTTTGAATATGATCTTGATGTCTTCAGGAGGTCTTCACTTCAGTGGACAGGATCAGTAGACTGCAGAATAGACTCGTTCGTCTCCTGATCCTGATTACTATAAAAATAAGTTACAACATAAGTAACATGGAATAACACTGAACAGACTCAGTGATAATTCCTCAAGCTATAACAGAAGTAAAAACCTATTCACTAAGTAAAGATTCAGGATCATTATCATTTCATCAGGTCCTAGGAGAGCAGGATCAACATCATCCCTGCAAATCCATTAATTTCCAATTTTGACCAAATTGGGGGGAATGAAAGTTTTCTTTCTATTCAGTTCTTTTTTCCATGTGTCATTCCATCTTTTGATGTTAAATAAAACATCTATTGTATTTTCAAAGTGGAGGAAAATATTTTTTTTTTAATATGAAACAATTTTTCATTGATTATAGTGGGTTAACCAAGTAGCATCAATACAATGCTTATTTTCTGGAAACAACAGATTTTATTAAGCCAGGGCTAGCAAGGCACTAGACACCCAAGAAACACGACTACAACGAGAAAGGGGAACAACTCCCATCCAACCAACTTACAGATCTACCCAAATTACATCTATTATGAAACCGTAAATTTAAGCCACCGACTGAATATCATTCGCGATTAATGATGGAATAAAAGGGGCGCCTTTGAAAGTCAGTTCGTTTCGCTTCATCCAAATGATCCACCAAAACGATTTCCGCCTTCTCCGTGCAAGCAATCTGTCTGTTCACCCTATCTCTGTCGTTGGGGAAAACCTTCCACCACGCATTGATTAACCTCATCACCTCGAGAACCTTGGCGCAACCCGCGAAAATGTGGTCCACCAATTCCGGACAGCCATTACAGATTTGACACAAATTATTGACAAGCGCAACTCCTTTTTTCATCAGATTGACTTTCGTCAGGAGTTTATCCAAATTGATTCGCCATTTCAGAATTCTAACCTTGATAGGAACCTCTTTGAGCCAGGGGGTGGGGGGACCACAGCGTCTTAAACCCATGTCATCGAGCGCCCTACGAAGTGAAGCCACCGAGAAAGATCCGCTACTATTCAGCTCCCAACGCCACCGATCAACCCCTTCTCCAAGTCTCGCAAACTCACAAAGACGCGATAAAAGAGCTAGCTTAGAGGTTTCTCTTCCTTCTCTTATAGGTCTCTTCCAAGCCCAACTAAAATTCAAACGGCCGTCGACAAAGATGATTTTTTCCTTGATCATGCAATTGTGATTAACATCCAAAGACGCCAATCGCGGGAAGCAAGAAAGGAGAGTCTCGGGGCTACACCAAACATCGGTCCAAAAAGACGTATCTGCTCCATTATTAATTTCCTTGGAGAACAAACAAACAAGGGGAAGATTTACCTTTTCCGTAGACTCGTTTAAAGAAGCGATCTGACCCCAAACACCCTTTATTGACCATGGTTCTCGACTTTCCCAAGCGCCCCATTAGCACCGTAAAGAGCTACAATAACCTTGTTCTATAGAGTATCCCTTTCGGTTTTGAACCTTCACCACCACTTGGCTAACAAAGCAATGTTAAGAGCGTGTAAGCTCCCTATATTGAGGCCCCCGTTGCACGTACTGTTTAGAACCTTGTCCAAAGCCACCCACGGGATCTTTTTGGTGGAATCCCCGGACCCCCAAAAGAAAGTCATTCGTAACCTCTCCAACTTTTTGATCACCACCTTGGGGGCCTTGTATAAGGAGAAAAGGAAAACACCAAGGCTCCCCAACACCGACTTACATAACGTCAATTTACCGCCAAAGGAGAGCGATATAGCTTTCAATTCGGAAAGACGGTTTCTAAACATGTCATAAATGTGGCTCCAAGACTCTTCTTTGGACATCGAAGCCCAATAGGGAACCCAAGGAGCGAGCCTTCTTTGCAATCCACGACCGAGGAGACTCTAACGAAAGTGGAGGCAGGAACATTTAAACCCGTGAGTGTACTTTTACTCCAATTAATCATCAGCCCTGAGACGAGATGGAACCATCGGAGAATCCACATGAGATTCCTAATATTTCCTTTGTCCCATAATCCAATGAACATTGCGTCGTCTGCAAAGTTAAGACCGTAAGAGTTTCAAAGTCTTGTTTACAAGCCTATAAGTCAAAGTTTTGATTTAAAATAATGTCATGATTATATATCAAAATCAATAGTATTTGATGTTAGAAATAAATAAGATATTGTATATTTTATGAAGTGTTGTAGAACACTAGAAACCTAATTTTGAGCTTACAAGTTTGATAAACAAAAATTTTATGAAAGCTTTCACATCTACATAGCAACTAAGGACAATTGTAGAGTTAGGAAAACTTGTAGTTATTCCAGTATTTCTAAGTTTAATGAATTTTGTAAAAGAAAAGGTCTAGGTTTGTTTGAAGGTATGCAAAACAATCACCTAGCAAGACTGGGTAAGAGTACTATATAAATACTAGACTTGTGTACTTTTGGTTAATTATGATTAGTATGATCATTAACTAATCCAAGGTTTAAATCAAAGCTTGGGGATGCTTGTGGTTATAACCAGTCTAAGTAACTTTAAATAGACAATTAGAATAGGAACCTAGAAATGCTAATAATTTGATAAATTATTTTAGAATGGAATATGGAGTGTACAAAATTAGTATCATTGTCCTTCATGATTTAGCGTGTTTTATGTAAATCTAGCAATAAAGTTATTTTTTTTTTCAAAATTTATTAATGACCGGTTATCATGGTGGAAACCACAATAGGGCTGTAATGTCATCATGGGTTTTGTGTAAAGCCCCGTTTCAGTTATTTAATTATTTGTTTATTTTTATTAGCGTTTCTAGTTGCATTTATTTAATTAATTAGACTAAAAAGGAAGTGTTTGGCCAAATTAGAAGTATGGGCTTGGCTATAGGAAAAGGGTCTGCCCATGTATTTAAGTCTCCTTAGACTTCCCTTTTGGTCATTATTTGAAGCGAGAGAGAGATTAGAGAAAAACAGAAGACTCAAACCATAGTTTCCCCATACCTCTTTCTTTTCAATTCAATGCTTTTCTCTTCATCGGAAGTTTGAGAATCACCGAAAGGTAGTTGTTGTGTGTGCGGTGTCGTAATGTATGATTAGCTACTTCTCTTTTGTATTCGGTCGCGTTAGGGTTAGGGTTTTGGGTGTTAATTGATCGTTTTCCGTTGTTAGATCCCATAATTTTGATTCCTAATGTTATGGGATGTTTGTTAGTTGTTTTGGAGTCGTTTGTATGTATCTCTGTTAAGCAAATCGGCTGGTTTGAAGCCTTTGGGTGAAAAACCTCGTTTTTTGGGTCGATTTTTCGTTTTTGGTCGATTTTTCGGAGAATTGCTGCAGTTTTGCGCCCCAAAGCAAGGACCTCGCGCCGCGAGGTACACCCTCACGCCGCGAGCATTAAACTCCGACTTTTTGATCGCCTCGCTTTTATCTCGCGTCCGCAAAAGGGAATGCGAGATCCTTCTGTTTGGAATTTCAAACTTCTCCATTTGAGTTCGTTTGGGGTTTTCGAGTCTATATACCCCTAGGGGATACTAGTATATGATGTCCCGTGAAGTTTGAGAGAAATCAGGCTAGTTCCGATGTGTCATCTCTATACGAGGTTGGGTTCAGCATTGGAGTCCGTTTTCGAGTCGAGTATTGATTGGTTTATGCATGTAATTTTATAGGTGACTTAACTTGAGCTTGTGTGAGTAGCAAGGTGTAATAGTAGTTGCCTATCAGGTGAGTTTCACTTCATGTGGCTTACATTATACGTATGTGTATGTATATGTATCAGAATCAGCAAGGGATAGCCTCATGCCCTTTATGAGTTGAGGAGGGATAGCCCCATGCCCTTATAAGTTAAGGAGGGACAACCTCGTGTCCTTATGAGTCGAGGAAGTTCAGTTCCGTTATCGTGGAGACGGATATTCAGTTATGTTCAGTTGTGTATAGTTGTGCCTGCTATGTGTATATATGTATGCTATGGTGTATGTTACATGTAGTGCTTGCTCACTAAGCTTTTCGCTTACCCGTTGTTGTTTACCCTTTTTCAGAAAGTAGTTCCGCTAAGGATAAGGAAAAGGTTCTGGCTTGACTATGATGCTTGAAGACAGTTCCCGTGTTTGAATGACTTAAAACATTGCTAAACCTTTATTAGTTTTTCCTTAATAAGTTGAACTTGGTGACATGGTTTCCGTGTGTTATCGTACTCTGAATTGTTTTGTTATCAAGTTATGAAGTTTAGCATTATTTTTAAATTTTTTTGAAATTCATTCATCAAATTAGTTATTTTTGAATAATGGTGTTACATTTTGGAAGTTATTTAGTGACGTTGAATAACAATTGCAAGTATTGTGGATCAGAACTACATGAATATTTGTTAGGGTACGAATATTGGAAGTAAACCGTCATTTGAGAATAGTTCATGGATTATGTCACAAGTATTTCTCATAGAGGTTATCCTCAAACCTGAGGTATCTAGTTTGGGATGTAAAGATTTCTGGATACTTAGTGCGTTCTAACGCTACAATGTAACAGGGTGGTCATAAGGGGTGTATTTAGACTCAACGGAAGTTGTGTTGCCAAATGCAAATATGCAAGAAGGAATTTGTACCTCTTCTCTGAAGAGAGATATTTATGAGCCCCTTGACTAACTAAGACTTATGAAGTGCATGACCATACCAAAATGAACTGATATATTCTTCTCTGTTTATCGCTCAGTTAAACTCAGATAGTCGAGAAATATAATTTTATGATTTAGAGTGGACTCAATTCATGGCCACGCTCATAATTGGAATATCCCACTATAAAGCAAAAACCTATGTATAACCATTTCATGGACAGTTGGTTCATGAATGTTTTTTCATTAGTTTTTCTTATCTTATCACCTTCCTTATAAAAGTTCATATAACCTAGTTAGCTAAGTTTCTATCTAGGGTCTTCCCTAGCTCCGTATTGTCAAGGTGGTATTGCTAACTTGCACAAGTAACAGTCTGTTAGTTATAATAGTTACTATAAATCAATAAGGATCACAGCTGTGAGGGCAAATAATTTGAAAAGTAAATAACCCCATTTGGAGAAGTGAATTTAATTATAATAGTTATTATAAACCAATTAGTAGTTAAAAGTCGAAACTCTAACACCCTATTCTCGAGTTTAATAAGGGAAATAAAAGAAAGGGAAGGGAAGGGAAAGGGAATCCTTTCCTTTCAGTTCCTTCCAAATCCTCTCATTTAAGGAAAAATAAGTCTAACTCCTCCAAATCCCACCCTTCCTTCGTTAAATGAAACTTGAGAACACAGTTTTCTGGTTTTCCTTCCAAATCCTTTCCTTTCCTTCCCTAAAAAGAACTCGAGAACAAGGTGTAAGTAAATGTTTTATGATATGAATAAATAATAGGTTTATTATGTATTTATTAGTTATATAAATCCTCCTCGTAGTTTAAGGTATTAAAGTTTCAACATAAAACAACGATGTGTGCTATTTTTCGGGTTTAATCAATTTATTGATTCCAGTACAAAACTCTGACAATGAATCAGTTTCATCAAGGATTTCAATCCTACGAGTTTAACAAAAACCTTATAGGTCATGTTTTGATCTTTGGGCCGGTTGTCTTATTCGATAGAACTATGTGTTTCAAGTACCAGTTTGGAATACAAATCATGGTTCAGTAAAAACCCTAACAATTTTGTAGTGACCAAGTCTTAAACGACGTATTAGACATAATTGGTTTATTGGGTTTGATGTTATCTGATAGCATTTCAATAAGATTTGAGAGTGTTGATATACTATTTGTGCTATAATTAATGTAAAAAATCATTTTGGGATAAATTTTTGTATCCGATTGAAGTTTAAAATTTTACGACTTTTAATTACCTTGGTTTATGCTACATGCATGTCTAGCTTGTGATTGTGAGAGGGTACGAGTTGATGTTCATATCGATTCTTCTTTCAAAGATATTAATAGATGATTAAAAAAAAAAGATAAAGCAAGACTTGCAACCTGAAAATCGTGATTTGGTAAAGAATATTGTTTTAATTATTAAATAAATAAAATTCAATCACACTAGAGAATAGAGATGCATGTAAGTACATTTTACAACTTTAATTGGATATTTAATCCTTCTATCAATACTCTTTATTTATTTATTGGTCCATAAATCACAAAACATGAAAAAGAAAAAAGAAGAGGGTTTATGGATTACAGCAAAATTCAATCACTTAAGCATGTCAAAGACATACCTTACTAGTTTTCTATCTTCTCCATGTTGTACAACAAAAAGGAATCCCTTTTCTAAAGCTTTCAAATTGCTCATTAGATATACTAATTGAAGAAGATAGTGTAGACGACGATAAAGATTTTGAATCACAATGAATCCATCCCACAAGCTCCGCATCTGAATCACCATCTAAGCTACTAACCTTGTTATTACCTTTTACCTTAGTACTAAATCTCAAACGAAACCCTCTTTTGTGATACATTTTTGACCTCGTGTTCTTGATTAATCTCATCCTCCATGACCAAAACCTCCAAGACAATGAGGAATCTTTCATCTCAACAATAGGTCTTCGAAGCACTAAACTTTGCATTGGTGGTGGTGGTGGCGGCGGTGGCGATGGCGGTGGCTGTGGTATTTGTTGTGAAATTACCTCCTCTTGTGGCGTATTCATCGGTGTTCCTGGTCTCTTCTCCCATTGAAATGGAACACCTACCTTGGTGGCATTCGTATAGTAAATATGTGATGATTGGCCAAGCGAAGACTCTCTTGAGAGAATCTTGTTGATAGACAATGTTTCTCCTTTAAGCACGGAAAATGAGGTTTCATCAATGTTTAAATCTTGGTGGGATTTAATTTTAGTTTTTGAATTATTTAACGAGAAACTTCTTCTAAATATCGAAAAGTTCATGTCGTGCTTTAAAAAATAAATAGGTATTAGCCAAAACAAATATATGTTTTTGTAACTCTTTGGAAGAAAGAAATAAAAAACGTTTGATCTGAGAAAGCAACATAATACATATTTATATATGTATAGATGCATGTACATACAATTATACAAAACAAAGAAGATGCCTTATCTAGATTTCTTCTCTTTGTTTTCTATGTAAGAATGTTCCTTTTCTTGTCCCGTTTTTCATATGCAATTCGGACAAATCATGTATCCAAAATTTTGATTGATATGATCAAGATGAAAATGCATTACTAAAATCAAGATTAAAATTGCATAGATATTTAATCAATTATGAACAAGATTACAATTGCATTTAAATGGATTTTAAATAATTGAAAACTGGATTTGCATTTTTAAGTAATTAAGTAATTGAATTTTCCAAAAGTAGTCCACCACTAAATCGGCGATTCGTGACACAAGTGTCCCAAAAGTTAGTGGGTTAATTGTCGGTGGTGAACTCAGATCAATGACAGATTATCCGAAGTACTTGATTATAATTTTTGGGTGACTTGTAGAAAATTATATGTTTATACCAAAACCATTGGTATTTTGTGAGTTCCATTGGTGAAATTTCACTGGTTAATTTTTATGGGTAAAAGTCATTTGTTTTGTTATTTTAACTTTATTTTAATAATGATGACGCTAAATAAACAGAGTTGATTTAGAAGCATTTCATGATAAGCTTATGTGTATGTTTGTATTTATATTTTGACCGATGAATTCGTTGGTGTTCATTAATTTATGATTGGGAAAACCTTCATTTCGTCGGTTGTAAATCTTTTTTATTTATACGTTTATAGTGCAAATAGTACCCCGCAACGAAAAACCTAAAAGCATACATACAATGGTTGAAACTGGCAAATGGATCTAGCATACAATTAAGGGGTAGAATACAATTAAGGCAAATCTCAAATTTGAGATTGAATTCGATCTAGAATGATTGAAGATGATTAGAAAACACAAATAAAACACTAAAACACAACCAAACTACAAATTGAACAACAAAAATCTACAAATTTACAACAAAATAAAAATCCTAAAAACCCATTTCTTCAAAAAATTCTTCAATTCTTCAATTTTCTTCAAATCTTCATCAATTTGTGTACAAATCTTTCTGCCAAAGCTCTGATACCAAATTGTAAGTGCAAGAAATAATGAATCAAACACAAAATCTTCTCATTCCATATGTGAATTCATACAAAATATCCAAGATCTACTTTCTCTCTCTAGTTTCTCTCTCTAGATCTCACTCCATGAATATTACAAATAAGCTCCCTACTTAACTCTCACTAACACCTTCTATTTATATGCTAATCTAATTAGTCTAACTCTCTAATTACAAGACTTTGACTTTTCCATTTAATACTTTGACTTTGACTTTTCTTCATGACTTTTGCATATTTGACTTTCTTGTTTGACTTGCTTTGACTTAAATATTGCTTCATCTTCTCGTGATCTCGGATACAATAATATTTGCTCTAACAGTTTTATAATTAGGTTTTTTGTATATAAATTTTAATTTTCTCAGTCTATATAAATTTGATTAAATGAAGAAAAACGAAAAATCATCACGAAAAAGGTGGCAGGCAATCGCTGGGGAACGACGACAGATCACCGGCCAGTTCCACGGCCGATCGCCGACCATAACTTGGTCGAACCACGGCCGAAGCAGTGGCCAAACCACACCGACACCGCAGTCTTGGCCGCGGTCGAACCGCTAGTCGAGCGGTGGCTTAGCAGTGGCCGATAGCGCCGATCGCAGGCGGTGTTGCCGGTTGACGGTAAGCTCGTCGCCGGCAACCGAAGGTTTTGACCTTCCGTTGTTTTTCGGCGATTTGGGTTCAACTCAATCTTTTTTCGGGCTCAGATTTTTCAGTTTTGATAACGGGCCTAAACCTAAAAAATTTTGACCAAGATTACGGTCCAAAAAGGTTTATTGGGTTTTTAGGCTTTTAACCTGAATTATTTTATTTTCTGGTAATAGTTTATTTAAAACAGTTATATTACCTAACAAAAATAATATTGATATAAAAGGAATTTTTTGGTTAACAATAATTCTTAGTATTTTATTAAATCGTTTTTAAAAGAAATATCAAACCAAGTTTTGACCGTACGACCGGGTGTTTTTTTTTGGTCAAATGGGCCGCATGTTGCGTTTTGACCAGTTGGTCAGGCCGCGAAACATTTCGTACGATTTATGGGCAGTTGCTTTAACGTTTCGACCAGATTTTTGGAACATTTGGTTTGATATAACGATTTGAATAAAAGCCATATTTTAGAAAGATGGTTTTAATTTATAAAATAGATTTATAGTCTATAAGTCTTAATATTTTTATAAGTTATGTAAGAACCAATTTTAGAATAAAATATTAGTTTTGATTTATAGAATAGTTTATTTTTATAAATCAGATAAAACCATGATATGCGATAAATAAGAGGATAGTTGATTAAATTGTCAGTTACAATTTGACCAAGTTTTATTTTATTTATTTTATGAAAATTGTATTTTTACGAATATTCAATTCAATTTTTGGTCAAATCTAGACAGTTACGAACTTTTTTCCTAAAACGAAAGGATATTTTTCAACGAATCTAATATTGTCTTATGTTTTGTTTATAATTGTTAGAAGTTATGTTATATGTGTGTGTATATATATATTGCTTGTATTTGCTTTATATATGTGTGGAATGTTTAAATTTTAGGGAAAAGTCTAAAAAAAACCCCAACGAACTATTCAATTTTGAATGATTAAGTCCGGCCGTAAACAATTTTTTTGAACAAAAAAACCATTAAACTTTCTCATTTTGATTGATTAAGTCAATAAACTATTCTTTTGAATGAAAAACCATTAAACATTCTCAATTTGATTAAATAACCCTTCAACATTTTTCCAATAAAATAAATTATCAAATTTTTAGGAATTTGTTACTTAAATTCGTTTAACTTAAACTAATATAGTTATATTTTACCTTTAAAACCTTTTTAGTCGCTTATAGTTTTTTTATTAAAATGGGGTAAGTAACCAATTTTGAAAGTTTGGTGGTTTATTTATTGAAACGAAATTGTTCGAGAACTTAATCATTCAAAATGAGAATGTTTAATGGTTTTTTTCTTTCAAAAGAATAGTCCATTGACTTAATCATTCAAAATGAGAAATTTAATGGTGTTTTTGTTTAAAAAAATTGTTTAGGGACTTAACCATTCAAAATGGGATAGTTTGTTGGGTTTTTTTGAACTTTTCCCTAAATTTTATGTCTGTTTGTGTATATTATTTAATAATTATAGTTTTTGCCAACTTAGAACTTTGGATTATTTTTTGGGAGACCTGCCTGCGTGCCACTTACAACCTCATTGTAATGTAAATGACCTTAGGATAGCAAAATCTCTCTGGAGTCAGAAATGTCGAAGTCAGTGGGAGCTATACGGGAGAATTGCAGCTTTAAAGTTTTAGGTCATTTTGGTCTTTTACAAAACAATTGGCAAATCTATAATTTTGTCTTTAAATTGCGTGGTTGTGTTTTTCATTATATGCCCATGATTGTGTTATTATATGCTTAGTCATAGTCAAACGGTTTTAAATTAAGAAAATTTTAAACCAGTTATATCATGATATTTAAATACGACCGGTTTAAAAGTTAAAAATACCAGTTTTTACAAATGTCTCGAATAGGTAAATTTTATCTTAAAACCTTTAATAAAATTGTTTTTCTTATAAGAAGTATGCTTTTAAATAGCAATTTTAAAATACTGGACGTTACCAAGTTTTTCAAAAACATAATTAAAACCCCAGACAATCTTAGGTCAGTAGTGTTATCCATTTAATACACCTAACTTGCAGCGGGTACATTGGTGCTCAAAAAAATGTGTCCCCTTTGTCATACCTTCTATAGTGGTAGGGTAGGGATCTGCGGTTCCCGTACGTGAAGGGTCAGAATACCACTAAAACATGTACGGTGATAACCGATGTCCCGAAAGATCTAGGAGCCATGTCAGTTAGATGTGACTAGTAAAAGTCCTTACCTACTGAAATAATATGAGCCTCGTGTCGACGTGCCCAAACCGTGCATCAAGGCGTATAAAATAAGGATCCTAGTCTATTATTTGATCATTTAAGGGTTTATTGATATTTATTAGGAAAACTTATTCAAAATTACTAAAATCTAGTGTTTTATGTGTAGATGGCAAACACCGTAACCAACACTAATAACCTGTCTATTCGCTCCATTCTCAAAAAGGACAAGCTCACTGGGATAAACTTTGTCGACTGGGAGCGCAATCCCATGATTGTGCTCAGGCATGAGAGAAAGTGGTACGTCCTAGAGAAGCCGCTAGGGGAGGCCCCACCAGTCAATGCCACAACGGCAGTTAGGAATGCTTACCAATAGCGTTCCAATGATTTGATTGATGTAGGTTGTCTGATGCTTGCTACCATGAGTCCAGAACTTCAAACTAGCCTCATGGATACTAACGCCTATGACATGATCCACCAGTTGAGGGACATGTTTCAGACGCAAGCACGCACAGAGAGTTATGATGCCTCAAGGGCACTGAACGCGTGCAAGATGGCCAAAAGGACCTCAGTTAGTGCCCATGTCATGAAAATGAAGAGGCACATTAATCACCTAGAGAGGCTCGGTCACCCAGTTCCATTGCAGCTAGCAACGGACATGATACTCAACTCGTTGTCAGATGATTACAAGCAATTTGTAATCAACTACAACATGAATACAATGGATAAGAGCATTGCTGGGCTACATTCCATGTTAAAAACGGCTGAGTTGAGCATGGGTACCAAGACCAAGGATGTTCTGATGGTTAGAGATGGAGGAGTGATGAAGAAGCTGTTGGCATTATGTGCATAAGTTGACAAACCGTTTGATCGCACATCCAACGTTATAAGTCACTTGAGGGTCACACCTGTGAGGACCTATAATTCGGATAGTTTAATAACCCCAGTTTGGAGAGTTTAGTTTTATAATAACGAATTATAAAACTGTTGGGTGTTTTCTGTATAAACCCCAAAGTGAAAGGTTTCTGATAATTAATTACAGTTATATATTTATTAGTTAAATAAATATATAAAAGGGTTAATTAATTGGTTTATAATTATCTAGTAATTATTATATGAAAAATATATTAATTATGGAAATTATTCTTTCTTAGAGAAAAAGAAAGAATAAGATAATTATGGAAATTATTCTTTCTTAGAGAAAAAGAAAGAATAAGATAATTATGGAAATTATTCTTTCTTAGAGAGAAAGAAAGAATAAATCTATATGGTAGTTTTTCCATATAAATAGATGTGCTAGGCCATCTATTATTCATTGAACTGAATAGTAGCCTTCTCACCAAGAAACCTCTCTCTCTCCTCTCTCTCTCTTCGTCGATCTCACCAAGCAAGAAACCAGATCCGGTTTCGTTTCTGATTGATCGTGTTCTTCGCGTACCGTTTGTTCGTGAAGCGTTCCGGGGTTAGATCCAGCTAGAGGGAATTCCGTTTGGTCGTTTACGGGTGGATCTATCTCAAGCAATCCAGGTAATAACCCTAAACCTACATGTTAACTGTAATAAGATAAACAAACAAGATCTGTGATGCTTTCGGGATTTTAATCGTTATTGCTTCCGCTTAATCAAACCAGTTAGGTTTGATTGTTAAACCTTTGGAACAGTTTGTTTCATGTGGTTTTGTCGTGTGTGTCTCGACCAGTTACGTTTGAGATCACAGTTTTTCTCGTGTCAGTTTGATACGAGGATCGCACAAAATCCCAACAGTGGTATCAGAGCCACAGGTTTAATTGTTTATTTTATTTATTTGTTATTAGATCCGTTAAAAAAAAAAAATTGTTTCTTGTGAATAAAGTTTGGATTTAATCTTTATCAGTTTGGTAAAGATTTAATCAGTTTGATAATTATCAGTTTTGAATAAAACATGATCTTTATCAGTTTGGTAAAGATTTGATTTTATTTGGTTTAATCTTTATCAGTTTGGTAAAGATTTTGGGTAATTATCAGTTTTTCGATAAAAACTAAAACTTTATCAGTTAGGTAAAGGTTTAATCTTTATCAGTTAGATAAAGGTTTAAATCTTTATCAGTTGTGTAAAAATTTATTTTTTATCAGTTTCTCGTTTATCGTTTATCTCGTTAAAAACTGAAAAACACAAAATCACACACGGTAGCGTAATCGGTAGCAGAACGGTGGAAAACCGCAACCATCCCACCGATCGCCAGTTTGACCACCACGGCGGCGGCTCGGCGGCAGCGACCGACCGGACCGCCAGGCGGCGGCCGAACCGCACTCTAGCGGTCGCCGGACCCGCACGACACCAAGCCGTGGTCGAACCACCAGCGTGGTGGTGACCAAGAACGGCGGCGGTAAGAAACCGTGTACCGCAGTGGGCCGTGGCCTAATCGGCTGTGGCCGGATCACCGAAACCGAAACATCGGCGTAGCGGTGGATGGCGGTTTACGTTGGTGGCGATTCGCGATGGTGGCCGTGAGCGACGGCGTTGTGACGTCAATCGCAACGGCACGGTGGTTTGTTGACCGCCGATCGCGGTGATGACCACGGTGGTGTGGTTGTTTGTTGCTCGCCGACAGCGACGATGGTGGCGGCGTTTGCCGCTGCTGTCAACGCCGGTTGGCAACGGCAGTAGTGGCGGCTATAACGTGGTGGTGGCGGCGGCTGTGACCGTCGTCGCCGGACAAACCACGAACCACCAAGCCGTCCGCCGGCTGCCTTGCGGCCTCGCCGGGCGGCGGCGGTGGCTGTTTTGGCCTCGCAATCGCAAGCCACACCACCCGGTGGTGATGGCGTTTGTTTTGATTGAAGCCGTCGGGCACGGCGGCGATGGCGGTTTTGACCGCTGTTGTCATCGATCGGCCTAGTGGCAGCGGCGGTGGTAACCTTGGTTGCCGCTGCCATTGTCGATGGTGTTTTCGGGGCAGACCAAAACCGCGCGTTTAGCGGTGGCCGTGCGATGGTTGTTCGATCGCCGAATCACGACGGTGGCCGTGGTCGAGTTTTTCGTTTTATTGGGCCTAAGTCATACAAGGCCCAAGACCCAGAAATTTCGGACCCAGTCTGAGGCCCAAAAGGGGTTTATTGGTTTTATGTTTTTTATCCAAATTAATTTTATTAAGATAATTTTATTTATTGTCTTATAAAATATTTTAAGGGATTTTATTAATAATTATCCCTGTGATTATCAAACCGAGTATTTGACCCGTTTTGGTCAAATGGGCCAGGTGTCATATTTGACCAGTTGGTCGAACCACGACACAGTTTTTAGGCCAGTGTCTATAATTTCGAACAGTTGGTTCGGAATGTCCGGTTTGATATGTTTTGGATAAACGTAAATATTTTAGAAAATTGGTTTTATTTTACATATTAGATTTATAGTTTATAAATCTTAGGTAATTTTATAAAACCGATTTCAGATTAAAATATTAGTTTCGATTTGTAAAACAGTTTGTTTTATAAATCAGTTAAAACCACATTTTGCGATAAACCGAACGAGATATTATTTAACGGATCTAGGATTATTTTTTATGCTTTATATATGTTGCTTGTTTATTTGCTTTATATATGTGCATAAATTATATATTATACCTGTTTGTGTATATTTGTGCCTGTTATAAATTTTGCCAACTTAGCTCATTATTTTATTCTTGAAAGGACCTGCATAGTTTTACAACTCCTTTATTATATTTTTTCTTTTTCGAAAATTCCACCGAGAGGTGATAAGGCCAGTGGGAGCTACGCGAGAAAATTTATAATAGGTCATTTATGTTTTAGTTGACAAATCTATAATTAGATGTTTTAACTGCGTAGTTGTTAATATTTAACTGCGTGAATGTGTTTGCTCATGATTAGTTGATAATTATTGCATGCTTAGCTTTTATCAAACGTTTTAAAATTTAAAGAGAGTTTTAAAACTTTTCAATCATGAGTTATGATAGGTTTTTAAAATTAAAATTACCAAGTTTTCAAACCTTTTTCAAACGGTAGATTTTATTTTAAATAACCTTATATTTATAAGATCGCTTTTCTTATAAAGGAATGTTGACAAAAACAGTTAGTTTTGGTCAACTGGTTGACTTTCAAAACAGTTGGTTTTAGTCGACAGTCATGCTATTAAAACAGTTAGTTTTAAATTAGCAAGTGTTTTAAAACAAGTTAGTTTTAAACAGAATGTATGTTTATTAACAGTTGGTTTTAAACATCAGTTGCCTTTTAAACAGTCGGTTTAAATAGCAAAGTTTTAAGAAATACTGGAAATTTAAAGTTTTTCAAAAACTTAGCTAAAACCCATAAAATCATAGATCAGTAGTGCAACCCATTTGTGGACACCTTTGGCGTAAGGTACGTTGGAGCTCGAAGGAGTCGAACCTTTAGCACCTACGTTCAAACCCCAAGCTGAAGGGGGTGAAAAGACTCTGCGATATCGGGGGGTACCGACCAGAGTACATCCTGTCCTGGGTGGTGAGATCTATTTTGGTAGTTGTTACAACTCACCGGGTGGTACCGGGCCAAAGAGCACTAAGAGGGACTAAAACATGTACGGTTTTATCCGATGTCCCGAAAAGATCTAGGAGTCATGTCAGTTAGATATGATTGGTAAAAGTCCTTACCTACCGAAATAGTACGGGCCTGGTGGGGCGTGAGCAAACCGCGCATCAGGACGTATGAAATAAGGATCCTAGTCCGATAATTATCACTTTAGGGTTTATTGATATTTATTCGGAACCGTTTATTCAAAGGTACTAAAACCAAGTTTTTAAACGTGTAGATGGCAAACACGGTTACCAACACCAATAATCTTTCTCTTCGCTCGATCCTAGAAAAGGACAAACTCACTGGTCCAAATTTTCTCGACTGGGAGCGCAATCTCCAGATTGTGCTCAGGCACGAGAGAAAGTGGTATGTCCTAGAAGAACCTCTAGGTGAGGCCCCACCAGCAAATGCCAGTACGGCAATTAGAAATGCTTATCAAAAGCGTTCGGATGATTTGCTGGATGTTGGCTGCTTGATGCTTGCGACTATGAGCCCAGAACTACAAACAGGGCTCATGAACACTAATGCTTACGACATGATCCGCCAGCTGAGGGACATGTTCCAAACGCAAGCTCGCACAGAGCGTTATGATGCCACGAGGGCTCTAAATGCGTGCAAAATGGCCAAGGGGACCTCTGTCAGTGCCCACTTTATGAAAATGAAGAGGCTACTTGACCACCTAGAGAGGTTAGGTCACCCAGTTCCGTTGCAGTTGGCAACGGATACCATACTTAATTCATTGTCCGATGATTACAAGCAGTTTGTGATGAATTTTAATATGAACAACATGGAAAGGAGCATAGCTGAATTGCACTCCATGTTAAAAACTGCTGAACAAAGTATGGGAACGGGGACCAAGACCAAAGATGTTCTGATGGTCAGGGATGGTGGAGTGAAGAGGAAAAGAGGGCAAAGGAACACCAGCAAGGGCAAGGACCAGGTTCAGGTCAGCCAGAGTGTACCAAAGGCCGTTGACAATAGAAAGGGCAAGGGCAAGGGCAAAAAGGTCAAAGCGAAGGCCGAGAATCGATGCTTTACGTGTCATGAGGTCGGACATTGGAGACACAATTGCCCGAAGCGTCATGAAACAGGTATAAACACCTAGAACGTTTTATGACTGCTTCAGTTTATCATTACTACTTGTTAGTTTACAAGTTAACTGACACCTAGAGCAAATGTTTGTTTGCAGGTGGTCAGGAGAAATGAAGTGCCCGGGTCCCGAGGATCAGACAAGATTTCTTTTAGATATTATCAAGACATTTTAAACTTATTTTAAGACATTTTATTTTGGATATTTTGAAATGTTGGTTGATTTAAATTTATGGATTTTGGTATTTTAAATTTAAAATTATTGTCTTGATTTATATATATCTAATTTTGCCTTGAACCTAAGTCAAGATAGACTTGATTCGTTTTGTTGATCCTAGATATTGTCTACCACACTAACAAATATACTTCAAAATTTGATAATTCGAAGTAATATATGAAAACTGTCAAAAACACACGAAGTACTACTTTATAGGAATGTGTTTTTGGAATAAAACATTTACGAGTAATATGATTATAACAGGTCTATTGTAGTCAAGTTCAAATTACTCATATGTTTTAAAAGGATTTTAGGATATTATCACAGATGACGTTGATAATATCAGTATTTATAAAACTAGTAAATTCCAAGTTTTGGAATTAGGGATCTAATAAGATCCAGTTAAGTTTTATGAATAGTAAAATTCAAATTTATAGTATCAAACTTATTACTTAAAATAAAATTGACTAAATAGTCAAGTCTTGACTAAGTCAATGAAGCATCAAGTAATAGTCAGTTTTCATATAGGTTAGTGGGACCCCAATTTATTCTCTATCTATGCTTCCGATAAAGAATAAAAGTTATATTATTGATTTGTATTTCTAGGAATTCATAATCCAGAGAGGATAAGAATTCATGAGAAATATGATCTATTCTTTTAAGTCAAAAAGGTTAGATCAAGAGTTTCAAAGTCTCGAAACAATAAAGTCAAAGTTTTGACTTTAAGAAAATCAATAATTATATGTGTTGTAATAAAGATATTCAAGTATCTTTTTAGACCATCAAGTGTTGTAGAACACTAGGATAAATTTCCTGGAATTTACCAGTTTGGTAAATGGAAATTTTGTCAGATTTCAGGTAGAAATCTTTGTCTACACAGCAACTAAGGAAAGTTGCGGAATTGACTTTACATATTCAAGAAACTTGGAGTTATTCCAGTATCTCCAAGATTTAGGCAATATGGTAAAGAAAAGTCTAGATTTTGTTTAAATGTGTTTGCAAAACAAAACTAGCAGAACCAAGTTAAAAATTATTATTTAATAACTTGCGTTGGTTTTGGTTGTTTCTTTGATTAGGATGGTAAACACTAATCGAAGGGTTTAAATTGAAGGAAAGGTGATACTTCATTTAAATCAGTATAAGTACATATTGAATAGACACCATAAAAGTAACTTAGAAATGCTATTAATTTTGTTATTATTACAGAGTGGAATATGGACTATACAAAATTAGTTTCTTTGTTTCTTTTATACTTAGCATGTTTTTGATCCGGGAATAAAACTAGTATAAGTTTTATTTGAAATTATCCGTGACAACTTATCAAGGTGGGAACCTGATAGGGTTTTAAAGTCATCGTGAGTTTTTGGGTAGTTATAAAACAGAATGTTGAATAACAGCTACAAGCGATGTAGACCAAAAACTGCACGGATATTCGATAGAGCAGCGAATATCGGATGTGATCCGCCGGTTGAGATTACTCCATGGATTTAGTCATGAGTAAGACTCCCAGAGGTTGTCCTTAGCACCTGAGGTATTTGGTTTGGCATTGCGAGGACTGTTGGATACTTAGTACGTTCTAACATCACGCCGTAACAGGGTGGTCATACGGGGCGTAACTAGATTCAGCGGAAGCCGTGGTGTCAAATGCAGATATGCAAGATGGGATTTGCACCTCTTCTTCGAAGAGAGATATTTCCTGGGCCCCTTGACTGACTACAAGAACTGATGAAGTGCATGGCCATGCCCAAACGAACTGATTTGTTCTTTGTCGTTTACCAATCAGTTGGAAGTCGGATAGTCATGAACATAATCTTGAGTATTCTGAGTTGACTGTATCCATGCTCATACTCAAAATTGAAATATCGTGTTGCAAAAGGAAAAGCCTAGTTATACCCGATTTGTGAACAGTGTGTTCATAAATGTTGTTTCCTTTTAGGAACGTTTTATCACCTACCTGGGTATAAGGGTGCTTATAACCTGGTTAGCCTAAGTGCCTGTCTAGGGGCCTCCTTAGGTCCGTGTCATCAATCTGGTATTGCCAACTTGCACAAGTGGGAGTCTGTTGGCATTATGTGCATAAGTTGACAAACCGTTTGATCGCACATCCAACGTTATAAGTCACTTGAGGGTCACACCTGTGAGGACCTATAATTCGGATAGTTTAATAACCCCAGTTTGGAGAGTTTAGTTTTATAATAACGAATTATAAAACTGTTGGGTGTTTTCTGTATAAACCCCAAAGTGAAAGGTTTCTGATAATTAATTACAGTTATATATTTATTAGTTAAATAAATATATAAAAGGGTTAATTAATTGGTTTATAATTATCTAGTAATTATTATATGAAAAATATATTAATTATGGAAATTATTCTTTCTTAGAGAAAAAGAAAGAATAAGATAATTATGGAAATTATTCTTTCTTAGAGAAAAAGAAAGAATAAGATAATTATGGAAATTATTCTTTCTTAGAGAGAAAGAAAGAATAAAGCTATATGGTAGTTTTTCCATATAAATAGATGTGCTAGGCCATCTATTATTCATTGAACTGAATAGTAGCCTTCTCACCAAGAAACCTCTCTCTCTCCTCTCTCTCTCTTCGTCGATCTCACCAAGCAAGAAACCAGATCCGGTTTCGTTTCTGATTGATCGTGTTCTTCGCGTACCGTTTGTTCGTGAAGCGTTCCGGGGTTAGATCCAGCTAGAGGGAATTCCGTTTGGTCGTTTACGGGTGGATCTATCTCAAGCAATCCAGGTAATAACCCTAAACCTACATGTTAACTGTAATAAGATAAACAAACAAGATCTGTGATGCTTTCGGGATTTTAATCGTTATTGCTTCCGCTTAATCAAACCAGTTAGGTTTGATTGTTAAACCTTTGGAACAGTTTGTTTCATGTGGTTTTGTCGTGTGTGTCTCGACCAGTTACGTTTGAGATCACAGTTTTTCTCGTGTCAGTTTGATACGAGGATCGCACAAAATCCCAACAGAAGCAAGGGCAAGGGCACATCAGCATGTAAGTGCAATAACAATGGATCAAATCAATTAATTCTCATTCCATGATGTAAATCTTTACAATATGAACATTCTCTCTCTAGATTCTCTCTCTAAAACACACACATATGAATATTACAAATGAGCTACTTCTATTAAGTCTCCTAACTAACTCCTTCTAACATACTATATATACCCTTGACCTCAACACTTACTAACATTGACTTTTCTAACTAATACTTTGACTTTACATATTAATGCTTTGACTTTGACTTTGATGCTTGACTTTCTTCTTTGACTTCCATCCTTTGACTTTGTTTGACTTGAATATTGTTTCCTCATCTTGAGATCTCGGATACAATAATATTTGCTCTAACAATCTCCCCCTTTGTATTCGAGATCACTCTTCAAAATGAGCTCCAGCTTTAACAATCTTTTGTCTTCATGTCAAACAAACTTTTTCGGTCATAAATTTCAAACAACTAACAATCTCCCCATTTATACACGCATCATCTTCAGAACAAAGTCTTCAATCTTGAAATCAGATCATCACAATCAACCAGATAAGCTCAACACATATCAAAATCCCCTTTTTCAAATAACATCTTTGAAATAACACTCTTCAACTTGAAGCAGTCTTCATCAAATCCAGAATTCCCTCTTGAGGTCAAATCCAGAAACCCTTATTGAGGTAACCAAAGCCAATGGTCAAGGATATTTAGGTTCTAAGCTTTGACACTACGTGTACTAAGCTCTTCACCTTCTCAATATAAATCCATCATATCTTCAAACTCTTCAAACTACTTTCTCAACTTCAGCAAAAGATTTAAACCTTCATAATTCGAACTCAATCTTTAAACCTAAAGGCTTTTCAACCTTAGATTCAAAAGATTTAAACTTTGATCTCTCTTTAGCTCCCCCTTAATACTTGCTTTCTTCCCTTAACTGTTACTTCACAAAACATTTCTTCACATAAACCCTCAAAACTTGAATGAACCAACATCATGAAATTTTCAATCGACCATACTTGTTATCTTGAACTCTTCAAATCAATAATACTTGATGTCTTGAATTCTTCAACACATATCATCCTGAACTCTTGCCCATATATCCCATATCGTCATCATGCTTTTGCAAATGTCTTTGATAAAACTTCTCCCCCTCATGATGGTTAGGAGAATCCTGAACATCATGCACAATCAAAGACATCATTATCAAAGAATGATATACATAGGAACTACTCCCCTCAAATTTTGGTATATCATTCAAAGAACCATATGTGCCCCTCAATCAAACATCTCATCCATATCAGAATGCTCCCCCTCAAATCTAGCTCAAGTTGCTCCCCCTCAAATGATGGGTAATCAGCTAACATAGAAGCACATTTAGCAACTATTGACACAACAACTCATAGAATTGTGTGGCCTATTTTCAGTGTTGGCAACAGGGTAGCACTGATAGGACTTCCAGTCATCACTGAATCAAAGTTATAAAACTAAGTTCTCAGACTGTTCCGGCAATATCACAAAGATATGCAATTGGAATCACAAAGACTCGTGCAAGTGTCAAAGAAATATCATCATATCAATTAGGCTCAAATATTGAATCAACCTGGGACGCAGATTGAAAATCAATGACTCTTGTGCATAGAATATGAAGTTCGGAGACCGGAGAGGATGTCTTCCTTGTTTCAATACCTAAATCTTCCGAGTGAAGATTAGATAGATGATGTGCTAATTCTCCGTGAGAATTGAAACAAACATCTTTTAAGAGATATTTGAGTAGCTTGGTGGGGTGACACGAGTTATCGACACTGGGTCCATGTCTTGTTTCAATATTCATCTCCAAAGAATCGAGAATGAATAGATGATGTGGTTACCCGGATAACTGTATAGGTTTGGGAAGGATCTTCTTTTATTCTTTTTGATCCTGTCTCACACTCACCATTTTCTTTTAACTCCCCCTACACTCAAGCTCTCGGACATTTTACCTCAATCACACCCTCACACACTAGGTCTAACCTAGGGTTGTGTTTCTTGGGTAGATCCTCCGGCTCTGGATTGATCATAGAAACTTCTATATCCTATCACACATAGTTAATATCATGAAATGATATTCTTTGAAACGTTGAGTATATTCATACCAGAACGTGATATGATGGTGATTCATATGTGATACAATATGTATATGGGAAACATATGTTGAACAGAAATAGGGAACATTTGTTGATGAGATCATATGTTGAAGAAATTCATTCAAATGCTCTAACAAGTGATGATTGATTGTAGAAATTAAAAATCTTGATCGTGAATTCCAAAGAACAAAATTCAAACGCGAAACAGATAGACTCAGTAAGCACAGTGTATTCAATAAATGAATCAATGATTAGAAAGTTTAATTGTGAAGAACAATTCACAATTAATAATCTGAATAAGAATTGAATCATTGAAATGAAATAACGGGCATCGAAATCAAATTGGAATTCAAGCGAGTGTATTTCCACCGAATAATTTCAACGAATATATGAGATGTGGAAATAACTATGTCAAGAAAATTATAACGCGTGGAAATTCGTGAAATGATGTAAAATCGGAAAGAAACTAACACAAGTAAGTTCCTTATGATGAATCCCACGGTTAACGCAGTTAAGCACAAGTTCTAAGCTAAGGGTTTAGAGGAATACTTACATTGAAGCGCATAAATGAAGTACGGGTCCTAAACTGAATGTTTAGAAGCCACTAGACATTGAAAACCGGGTCCTGAACTGAGTTATTCAGGAGCCACTAACCTGCAAAATCAAACAAATTTTGGTATCCACTTGGATGTGGATCCTCTTTTGTTAGAGAAATTTGGATTATAAGATGAAATCTTGTAAATCCCAAATCGTTCATCTATATAATCGTCACTTACAAAATCATTTCTATGAAAGTAAGAACCAGATGTCTTTCTTTTGGATAGACTAAGAAGTTTATTTGTAGATTAAACTAACTGAGACTTACCAAAAGACGTGTCATGGAAAAATTTGTTCTTTTGAACTTTCGATTCCGAAGCAAATGATATTGTATGAGGTACCTTTGCATTAGATCCCTTGACTTGCCAAACAAACTTACTATTTGAAAAACGATGATTACCTGAATAATCAACACGACGATCATAGAAGAGATTTGAAGTACGAATCTGACCACTTGAGATGATATTACTCCGTGTAGCACTAGCCACATAACTTGAATCATGAGCTTTGAAAATTGTCTTCTCAAGTTCCTTCACTTTAGAAGAAAGCTTGTTTCTCTCTTCAAGAAGATCATTAAGCTTCTTCTGTTGATCAGATCGCATTCGTTGCTCATTCATGATATCAGTCGATAATCCAGATAACTTGCTTGTAAGCTTCCTCATTTCAGTCGTAAACGCTTCCTTTTGGGCCTCAAAGTCTGTTTCCAGAAGAGTTGGCTTTTTAGGTTCAGCGATTATCTGTTCTAAAACAGTCTTTTCATGTCGAAGAACCTTCTCTTTTTGTTTAAATTGATTTCTTACATCAGATAACTGATTCTGTAAGTCAACAATCTGCTTTTGAAGCTCAATACTCTTCTTGTCACCAACTTTCCTCTCTAAGTGAACAACTTGGATCTCTTCTTCAAACTCATGCATTAGATTCTGATATTTCCCAACACGAAGACTTGGTTTCTTCAAAGAATTCTTCTTATCTAGGATAATCTTCTTCTCTAACTCAGATATTTTCTTTGAAAGTGTTTCACTTTTCAAATCAAAAACCTTTCTTTCGTCTATTAAAGTGTGTTGAAGATCGGAAACAGTCTTTGTAAGCTGCTCAATATCTGTTTCAAACTTGTGTCTTTCATTCGCAAACTCTAATTCCACATTTTGCTTTTCCTGTCCAGCTTTGTCTTCTAATAATTTCTGAAGATCAGTCACTGTCCTTTGAAGCTCTAAAATTTCTTGAACATATTCTTCTCTGTCTTTTGCAAACCTGTTTCTTTCATTCATCAGATCATGTTCACTTTCATACACAACTTGTTGTAGAATCTGGATTTGCTCAAGAAGCATCTCTCTTTCAGCATTGTGCTCTGTCTTTTCTTTAATTCTGAGAGATTCGTACTCAGACTGAGTAGTCTTGAGAAGATTTTCAAGATATGCAATCTTCTCTTCTAAAGCCAAGGTAGGAACATACGGTTTAGCTTCAATATCTGATTCTTGAGATGAAGGAATATCAGGATACACCAGAAAATCAGAAGAATTAGATGAGTCTTTTGATTTGATTCTCAGAGTGTCTAAATTATATACAAACTTGACCCTATGATATTTAGGTTCATAATATACAGGATCATGTTGTTCAATTTCTTGCATATCTGAGAAATCTTCCTTCATTTCAAAACCTTTTAAAGAAGGAAATCTGGTGCTCATTAACATACTTGTAAAATCATAAAATGCAGATTTCTCCTTAAGAGCATTTTTCAACACATTTGGATTCTCATATCCTAAACCCCATTTAACATCAAGAAAATCTCTGAGTGCACAGGGTTTGTTTAGAAAAATTGTCCGTTCAGAAACACCTATTTTGTGAAGCTTCTCATCTAAAAATTGAATTATCTTGTTTGATTCCTTAATTTGCTTTTTACATTGAAGCTTTGTCTCTGCAATTTGTTTTTCAAAATCAAGCTCTTTTTCTCTGATCTGATTTTTCATTTGAAGCTCTTTCTCTTTAATTTGATTTTTCATTTGAAGCTCTTGTTCTTTGATATGATTTTTCATATGAAGCTCTTTTTCTTTAAATTGAGCAACTGCTTTTGCAAGCTGTGTTGTAAGACTGGCCTTTTCACGTTCAAGTCTCTTCGTTTTATCCCAATCTCGTTCATACTGAATCTCATCATCAGAATCCATTGTTATCTGCACAAAAGATAATAAGGATCGTCAACAGAAACTTCGATTAGAAGTGTAAGTAGTGCACAAATGACTTATGTCAAACAAATCAAAAATTCCGAAGAAAATGGGTAAAAAATAAACTTGAAAGATGAAAAAAATGACAAAACAAGAAATATAAACGACTCAACAACTTGAAAACACTAGAACACGGACTAAAAATGTAACAGACAAGAAAAATACAAGACAACTATTTAATAAAAGAAAAAGAAATAAAGAAAAGAAAAACAATCAAACTTACAAGTACACTAGCTCAAAAATAGCTCAAACACATTTAAAAACACTAAAAATAAGCACAAGACTCGAGATACACCACATGGCTCGAGATAGGGAAGAAAATGGCTCGAAATACGAAAAAAATGACTCGAATTCCATCATTCACGCGCTCCCACGCGCTGATCACGCGCTCCCACGCGCTTCACGCGCTCACACGCGCTGGACACGCGCAGGCCACGCGCCTCACGCGCCTGATGTCTCGAGCAGGGCTGACGTCACAATGACGTCATGCTGACGTCATGTAAGCGGTCAGCGCCTTCTGACCGAGCGCTGATTGACATCTGACCGGCGCTGATTGCTGACTGAGGCTTCTGACCGAGAATAGAAGCTCTGACCGAGCTTCTGACTGAGAAAAATGATCTGACCGAGCTTCTGTTTGGCAATAAGAATCTGACTCGAGCTCTGACTCGAGTTTCTGACTACTATCTCGAGTCTGACCCACTTTTTCCACTTACCAAAGCTTTGAAAAACACCAAACATAGACTCGAGACATTCTAACTTGACCCACAAACAACTTTTTGCACAAAATACTTAAAAATTTGGATCAAACACCCAAATATTTCACCTTCTTCCTCAAGAAAAACTCAAGAACATGAAGAACACCTTCAACCCAAAAATTTTAAAAACACAAAATTAACCTTTAAAACTAAAAACAAAAGGTAGATTCATGTCCAAAAACACTTTTTAGAAACAAATCCACTCAAAAACTAATCAAAAACACATCAAATCACTAAATCACTCATGAACTCTCAAGAACATAAACTCAAATCTTCAAGAACGATTTTCGCAAATCTTCACCAATTTTGATAAAATTCGAATATGTTGCTCACCTCATGATTATGAACAACTTTTGTGAAGCAACACTTACCAAAAATAGATCAAACTCATCCAATTTTCAAAAATTTATCAAAAACTCCATGGATGGACTTTGAAGCTTTTCTAAAAATCAAAACTCAAATTTTAGTACAATACTGATCAAGAGTGATTGGAGATGATTAGAAAATACACTAGAAACACAAAAACACATACAAATCTACAAGATCTACAACAAAATCTACCAATCTACACAAAAAATCTATAAAACCCATTTCTTCAAAATTTCTTCAATTTTCTTCAAATTTCTTCAAATCTTCATCAAATTGTGCACTCAATCTTCTGCCATAGCTCTGATACCAATTGTAAGTGCAATAACAATGGATCAAATCAATCAATTCTCATTCCATGATGTAAATCTTTACAATATGAACATTCTCTCTCTAGATTCTCTCTCTAAAACACACACATATGAATATTACAAATGAGCTACTTCTATTAAGTCTCCTAACTAACTCCTTCTAACATACTATATATACCCTTGACCTCAACACTTACTAACATTGACTTTTCTAACTAATACTTTGACTTTACATATTAATGCTTTGACTTTGACTTTGATGCTTGACTTTCTTCTTTGACTTCCATCCTTTGACTTTGTTTGACTTGAATATTGTTTCCTCATCTTGAGATCTCGGATACAATAATATTTGCTCTAACACAGCAAAGGCAAGAGCCAGACATAGGCCAACCAGAATGTACCTAAAGCTAACAACAATAGCAAAAATAAGGGCAAAGGCAAGAAAGTCAAGTCAAACAAAGCAAGGATCGAGAATTGATGCTTCAAGTGTAATAAAGTCGATCATTGGAGACATAATTTCCCGAAGCGTCACGAAGCAAGTATAAACACCTCAGGTATTTGTGACTACTTCAGTTTATCACTTTCACTTGTTAGTTTACAAGTAAGTTGACACCTTGAGCAAATGTCTACATTGCAGGTGGTCATGAAAGGTGAAGTGCCCAGATTGCAAGAATCAGACATGCAAGCTTTATTTTAGATATTATCAAGACATTTTTATATTTTATGTTTATTGTTTGAAACGATTTTCGAAGTTTTGGATGTTCTAAAATTTTGGATAATTTATCGGTTTTAAATTAGTTTTAAATTTTGTATTGATTTAAAAATCTTTTTGCATGATGTTTTGAATATGACTAAGTCAAGATTGACTTGATTTTAGATTCCAGATGTTGCCTATTATACTAACAGAGTTACTTCAAAATCTTTAATGATTAAATATCATTAAAAGTAACATATGAAAACTGTTTCAAGGTCGAAACTTGTCAAAACACATGAATTACTATTTTATAGGAATGTGTTCTGGAATAAAACATTTATAAGTAATTAAAGGGATTATAAAAGTACTTTATAGTCAGAATTAATTACTCACATGCTTTAGAAAGAATTTAAAATGGTATCTATAATGTCTTTTGTGATAACATCGAATTTTATAAAACTAGAAATTCCAATTTTTGGAATAAGGATTTAACTAAATCCAGTCAAGTTTTATAATCTTAAATTCTAGTAAGAAAGTCTAAAGTTTTAGACTTATTACTTAATATAATTTGACAGGATAGTCAAGTAAGTGTAAATTTTAAGTAATGGTAAGTTTTCATATAGGTTAGTGGGAGCTCAGTTATTTGCTAAAGATGATTATCTAATTAATTCTCTATCTAAGATCTTGATAAAGATAACAAAAACAAATAATCATAGATATGTTAACTAATTCATGTGTTTTAATGGGAACTTTGAAAGATGTCTCAGAATTCATAGTCCAGATAGGACAAGATTCCCATAAGATATATGATATACCTTTTAAAAGGTTGAGAACTTAAAAACACATCCAAAAGTCAAGGCTCTGACTTTAGGATAGAATCATATATATGAATAAATAATTATTGCTGTTGGAATAATTAGTAAGATATTAAATATCTTTGAGTTATAAAGTGTTGTAAAACACTAGAGTAAATTCTGTGGACTTACTAGTTTAGTAAATGGAAATTTAATTTAATTTCAGAAAGAAATCATTCATCTACTCAGCAACTAAGGAAAGTTGCGGAGTTGACTTTACATATTCAAGGAAACTATGAGTTGTTCCAGTATCTCCAAGTTTAGGGATACAAGAAAGTCTAGAATTGTTTTAAGAGTTTGCAAAACAAATACCTAGCAATACCAAGTAGAAAGTATTATTTAATACTAAACTTGTGTTATTATGGTTATTTACAGATTAGTATGGTAATTAACTAATCAAAGCGTTTTAAACCGAAGAAATGTGATACTTGCGATTAAACCAGTATAAGTATATTTTGAATAAACAATATAAAAGTAATCATGAAATGCTATTAATGTTACAATTGATTATAGAGGTGGAATATGAACTATACAAAATTAGTTTCACTTTTTCCTTTTCAACTTAGCATGTTTTTACGATATCCAGGAATAAAAGTTAATTTTATTATAAATTTATCTATGACAACATATCATGGTGGGAACCTGATAGGGCTATAAAGTCATCATGAGATTTGGTGAGTTATACCCAGTCGTTGTATAACAGTTACAAGTGATGTAGACCAAATCTACACGGATATTCGATAGAGTAGCGAATATTGGATTGATTCGTCGTTTGAGAATACTTCGTGGATTTTGTCATAAGTTTATCTCATAGTGATTGTCCTTAACGCCTAAGGTATTTGGTTTTGGAGTACGAAGACTACTGGATACTTAGTGCGTTCTAACGCCACACCGTAACAGGGTGGTCATAAAGGGCGTAACTAGATTCCGCGGAAGCCGTGGTATCAAATGCAGATATGCAAGATGGGATTTACACCTCTTCTATGAAGAGAAATATTTATGGGCCCCTTGACTAACTAAAAGACTGATGAAGTGCATGGCCATGTCCAAACGAACTGATCTGTTTTTTGTCGTTTACCAATAAGTTAAAAGTCGGATAGTCGAGAAACATAATCTTGAGTATTCAGAATTGACTATATCCATGTTCATACTCAAAGATGAAATATTGCGTTGCAAAAGGAAAAGCCTAGTTATTGGTTTCAGTATATTGAATAAATAAGAAGATTATATTTCCAAATATATATATATAAGAAAAATCAATTTCAATACATTGAATAAATAAGATTCTATTTTCAAAGAGATAATTATTGGTTTTTGGAATTATCTAATATATGGCAGGTTTTACCATATATAAAGATAATAAGGGTTAACCAATTCTACACAACTAATTATTCAGATTTCATTCAGAAAAGAAACCTAGTAAATTTTCTCTCCCTCTCCCTCTCTCTCCTTGGTCGACGCACCAAAGCAAACCCGAAACCAGTTTCGGTTTTGAGTTTATTCGATCAAACAAGTTTTGTTCGTGATCGTTGGGGTTTTACTGGCTAGAAGGTTTTCGTTTGGCTTCATCACGGATGGATCAATCTTGAGCTTCCAAGGTAATAACTTAAACTCAAAATAAATATGTAATGAATTAAGATAAAACAAGATCTGTGTTTTTCGGATTTTATCCGTTAATGTTTCCGCTATACAAACCAGTGGGGTTTTGTTGTTTAAACCCAAGGATTTCAATCCTTGTACAGTTTTCGATAACCCTTAGGTCAAGTCTTGATCTTTCGGGTTTGACAAGTGTTTCTCATTCCAATTAGGATTATGATTCACAATTTACTTGTGTCAGTTTGATAGAAAGAAAAACCCAACATGTTAGAAATATTTGTTAGTTGTGTCAATTTGTAATTAATCTAAAGTTACTTTCTTTTTATGTAAATTGTGGGTTAGGCCCATTCTTGTGCGAATGACTTGGTTGCCTCGCGCCGCACCACCTCGCGCCGCAAAATTCTGACCTCGCGCCGCGAAGCCCCCCTGCACCACACCCGCTTCGGCCTATTGCATATCCTTCACGCCGCGAAGGGTGTCCAGTCCCTGCTCCGCTTGGCTGTTTGACGCTCGGCAGTTCACCTATGTTCTGCTCCGTGTTCTGCATGTCGTGTGTCGTGCGTGTTCTATACCTTGAGTGCTTGTGTTGTCACCAAATTGATGCGTGTTCGTGTATGATACATTCTCGTGTACACATATGGTGTGTGTTACCTCACCTTTGAGCTTGGGACGATCATTCTCCTTTAAGCTTGGGTGCTTGTTGTTCCTTGTGTGCATATGCATGTGTTGTTCACCTTCACCAACACCTTCACCCACATCATCACCTACACCTACACCTTCACCCACATCACCATCTACAGCAACATAATCACTCTAAACTACACCTATACATATCAACATAATTCATGGATGGCATCTCTTGTTGGTAACGGTTACCTTGGTACTCATATCGGATTCAAGTATATCACCCAATGAGTTGCACTTTCTTATACCAACACCTTGGTCTTGGTATATAGGAGTGCATGTCAATGCTGTGAGGGTCTTCTCAATAAATTGTGTCTACACCTTTATACTAACCGCTTATCATTTTCAGTTAAAATGGCGAAATCGAAGTTACCAAATCCTCATTCTAATGATGATCACAACCGAAGAACATAGAAGAAAAAAAGGCCTTCAAGGAGTTCAACATGCGGAGGCCTTCTAGAGTTCATCTCACCCCGCGGAGGGCTTCAAGAGTTCACCTCACCCTGCGGGAGGCCTTCAAGAGTTCACCTCACCCCGCGGAGGCCTTCAAGAGTTCACCTCACCCTGTGGGAGGCCTTCAAGAGTTCACCCTAAAAAACGACGTACTCCAAGACGTCTACCTGTGCATGTTTTGAGGAGGAACAATGTATCGCTACGCATGTTTCGAGGGGGAACAACTACATGTATGACGTACCTCCTACGGCGCTACGATATCCTACGTGGCAGCGAAATCCTAAGGCGCGACGAATCTTTCTCTACCTACATGTATGATGTATCTCCTACCCCAAGGCCCTCATACATATGCATACCCAAAGCATCTCATGCCTTACTTAACACTCCCAATGCCATACCCCAAACACCTCATGGCAAACCTCAAAGATTCAGGTTATGAGAGCATATTAGGTGTGAGAGCATACATATGAATGAAACACACCTCATGGCAAACCTTTTGCATCACTTAACCCTGCCGATCATCATTCACCGGTTATGAGAGCATACTTAGATGTATCACCTCTACCAGCATCTCCAGAGTCGGAGACTGGCACCCCAGAGGTATCCTCTAGGAGAGTGAGTGAGGGTATTGAGCGAGGTCATTCACCTGGGGGTGGTGACCAAGGGTGTGAGGATGAGGAGTCGGGGGGATATGACAGGGGTAGATTAGGCGGTGATGATGATCGCTTCGGATCTAGTACCTAACATGCTTATGATAGCCACCAAAGCCCTTCACTTTTCCCTTTGGTGTACTATGATTCGATGACTCCGGTGATGACAACCCATCTGAGGTTGAGGACGACATAAGGTTTGAGGGAGACCTAACAGTCGATGAAAGTGAGCAGAGTGAGGGGAGTAAAAGAATTGATGAGCGTGTGATAAGACCAAAGGTTTTAACCAGACCTCCCCTAACCTTAGGAAGAAACCGGACACCCACATCCGCTACCCGCACGCATTCGTTAGATGCGGGTATTGAAGCAGACACCTCCCACCCAGAGGTGCAATTGCACACCCCACTCTACCACTCACTCACCTCTCAACAGGTGGGTGTTTCATTCCACGGGGATATAGCACATCGGCTATCGCGCCCTCACTTGGAGGGTAGTGGTATTGAAACAGGAGGATCCCTGCCCCGATCCCTAGACTTCCTTCATGTGCACCAAAGTCTAGAGCCTTATACACTTTTAGGTACACATACTGCCAGTCTATGTGACGCAGTCTCTGCTCCACCCATCACGATTCTGAGTGACGTGATAGGAACCTTGAGAGTGGCGTCCATGACGGGCGTTTCACGATGACCGGTAGGAAGTCCTACCATGGTCACTATCACGCCAGCCATGAACATAGACCACACCGTTGATTCAGCAGTTGTGCAAACAGGTACTCTATGTGAGCCCAGATTACTTACTCAACATCTGTTTTCAGGTAAATGATGGACGGTTCCCTAAAGGCTATCCATGAGGATCTTGTACTTCACCACCTTCCTATACTTCACCACCTCCAGCACCGACTGCATCCGATTTCTCGACTGATGAGTCGAGGGATCCATTGTCAGCGAAGTTGCTTTCCAAAAGGGAATCTCCTTGAGGATGAAGTCAACATACTTGGGTACTTTCAGCGGTCATCATCATATCTAGACCTTCTCGAGCACCGTCATGAGCCGGCTATCGCACCCTCTCATGCGGTAGGCCCTTCCATCTAGTGGCTCGAAAGGAAGTTTGATGATCTTAAGGCGGAGGTGAGATCAGAGATTGTTGAGGTCAAGGACTCTCTCTTAGACATTTGTAGAGTGTTTACGATCTCCTGCCGAGTAGCGGCCGAGCCACCAAAGAGACGACATGACGGATGACCCCGATCGCCGTATGGGGGAAATCAACAAGAAGGCTCGGCATGACTCCATAGTTCCAATAGGCATATCTTCCGGTGCCATGGTCGACACTCATATCGGCGTCAATGATCACCACTCACAGCCTGGTTGGAACTCGACGGCTGACGTTGATGAGATGGGTCGATTCCTATCACATGTGTCCCCGCTACTGATGATAAGCTCAAGGAGGTTTTCAATCTTGATGATATCTCCTCATATGATGATGAGTACTTGCAATTTCTAATATCCTCCACCACTGTTCGACATACCTTCACCTCATAGATCACCTCTCCTACGCACACCGTCTCCTACACCTTGGGTGTAATAACCGGAATATTTAAAGTTAATGATGTAGTTATTTCCTCGTTAAGTATGGCCCTTTTTGAAAAAGACTTGAGAGTGAGGGGTGAGTTGTGACATTTTTGTTAAAGTATAGTGGATGGGCTTATACCATAAATGGTATGGGCTTGGCCTTAAGCCCATACTATTTAAAGTCTAAACCCTTCGGATTTTTCCATTTGGGGTAAAAAGTTTAGTGTGAGTTTAGTGTGTTTTGGAGAGCAACTTGAAGCCAATTCTTCATCAAGGTCGAGAAACCGTCACTGAGGTAAGATTCGATGATCAATAAGTGTAGGATTGCTAATAAAGGGTGTATAATTGCTTTGGAATTAGTTTGGGTGCAATTGGATCGAGTTAGAATCGATTTTGATCGATTTTAGGTTGATTTCCGGAACTGTTGACGTTTTCCGAATCGGAATTCATGTTTTCCGAATCGGAATTCACGTTTTCCGAGTCGGAAATTATAATTTTCCGAATCGGGAAATCGGTGGTTTTTATTGAGGAGTTTTGTTTCGTTATGCCTTTCCCGGATTGGAAACCTATGCTTTCCGAATCGGGAAATGGGCTAGTTAAGCCGTCATTTTGACCTTGAAATTCTCCGAATCAGAAAATAGTCTTTCCGAGTCGGAAAAGTTGATTTTTTTTTCCGAGCTGGTTTGTGTAGTAGTCCGAATCGCAAAATGCCATTTTTCGAGTCGGAAAATGGACCTTTGTCCGAGTCGGAAAATGGACCTTTGTCCGAGTTGGTTTTTGAGGGGTTTCGATTGTAGGGTTAGTTTTCGGAGAGGATTTTCCATAGTGATTTATTCCTATAGGAACCCCCGTGCTAAGTTTGCCTAGGGATATCTTAGTAGAAGTTTCTAATGCCTTAGAATTTATTCAGGAACGTTAGGAGAGATCGTCAGCGGGACAGTGGAATTTGCTCAGGTGAGTTTCCTTGCCTGATTAAGAGTGGGCTAAATGTTTTAACTGATTTAAACTGCCCATACTGATTTTGCTAAATGTTTCTAAATGATGAACTGCCCATGATTTTATGATAACGTGATGAATGATAACTACATTTAAAGCATGCTTAAAACGGTAATAACTGAGATTGTTTGACTGATATGTTGTACTATGGACACTGGGTACCTTGGAACCTCGTGTTCCTTGGGAGTTTACCATTTGGTCTGATCCGCCACTTGGGGGTACCTTGAGACTATGTCCCTTGGGAGTTATTATCAGGTGACCTGGACTGGGCCTGTTTTTCTTTGTCCGTACACATTCAGTAGTTTTAACTTGATTTATGGCCAGGGGGCGAAACTGTTATATAACTTGTTTTGGGGAAATTCACTAGACCTTATGGTCTAACCCTCGTTTTCCAAATTCTTTCCGTATCGCCGTCGGTTGTGAGCACTATGAGGAGCGCGACGGAGATGGTGTCACAGCGACGATGACGAGCAGTGGTGAGAATTGAGATGACCGGCCATGAGGAGTGGTTACCGGCGATGAGGGCTGGTTTTGTATCGGTTGGGCCTTCTGGTTGGTACTCTTGTATAAGTTTTGTGGTGAATAAATTTCCTTGATGTTCAAAAACGAATAACCACCGTCGGCTTTTTTTTTCCGATCAAACCACTTTTTTCCGGTGAGCCCTCCTTGTGTCCTTCGTCGGCGTTGTCAACCACACGCATCTGCTCCTTCTCCGGCCGCTCTCTTCTTCTCCGGCCACACACCTGCTCCTTCTCCAGATTCTGTCATCTTCTCCGGCCACATTTGCTTCTTCTCCGGCTGCTGTCATCTTCTCCAGCCGCTCTCTTCTTGCGCGGCCACGCACCTGCTCCTTCTCCGGTCCCTCTCTTCTTCTACGACACGATTGGTGGAGGAACAGAGAGGAAAATAGGGGAAAGGAAGGGAATCGGAGGCGGTGGTCGACGGTCAAAACGAGGGCAACACGAAAAGATACATCCGACATGGTTTTATGGAAAAGAAGGCCGGCGGTGGCTATGGGTTTTGGTGGGGAAGAGGGAGGAAGATGAATAAGAAAAAACCTTTAATAAAAAAATACACCATTTTGGTAAATTTGTTTAAAACTACACCATTTTAGTAAATATTTTTTTTAAAAACACCACTTTGGTCAATAACTCCCTGTAGGTTTCCAAAATGTGAAAAGAGAAAGGAAGATAAAAAAAAAAAAAAAAGAAGAAGATGGTGATGGTTGTTGTGCAAAAGAAACAAAACCACAATGTGAAAAGAGAAAGAAGATGAAAAAAAGAAGATGGTGGTAGCTGTTGTGCAGAAGAAAAAAACACATTTGTTGTAATTGGGGTTGTTTTGCATTTTGATATTGTGATTTGAAGTTTATTTAATTTAATTTAAAAATTAAAGGGTAAATTTTTGATTTAGACAATCTGAAATGTGTTTTTATTCATTTATGTTTTGTATAACTATGGCTTGAATTAATGGTTGTTAGGAAAAAAAATATGAGTGTAAATGATAAAATTGATACAATTCTCTGTTGAATTCTCTATTGTACCAAACAAGAGAAATGATTCTCTGCTACATTTCTCTGTTGAAATCTCTGTGCTACCAAACAAAGGAGTCAATTCCTATTCTCCAGCCCAATTCTCTTTCTCTACAATTCCATTCTCTGTATCATTTCTCTGCAATTCTATTCTTTGTACCAAACGCACCCTTAGAAGAAATTTAGAAGGAGAGAAAGGATTTGGGGTATAGAAGATGGACCAAGGTCGTTTGAAGAACAACCCAACGTTCATATTTATACCCCATGCATTTAATGCATGTCATCCTCAACTTTACACGTGTCATGTAAAGATTGGGTCTGTTGTACTATTGTACCATAAAATAATGACCATGCGTGGTAGGGTCATGGGCTATGGTAAACAGCTGCCTTATGGGTGATAAGTATGGAAGGAATAGTAAAGAGACATCCCCTTTGGTACTATTGTCAGAAAGGCAAATCAAATCCTTTTTGTGCATATAGGACATGAAGACAAATGTAGTATTCTTAAGAGTACAAGTCACTGATCAGGCCTTAGAGTTGTAGGCACTGTAACTTGATCTCTTTGGAACGTCATGTAAGAGTAGTCAACTAGCTGTCACTGATATCAACTTCAGATTATAAGCATCGCTGACTCTGTCATCAGCTTGCATCAATAGATGGTGCTGATGGTTTCATAGAGATATGACTATTTGTCTTCAGGAAGTACTTAGTTGTTATCAGCAATCGCTGTCACTGATCGGAGTCAGGAAGACAAGCAATCGCTGATGCTTTAATGTGAGTGACTACTTTGAAGGAAGAAACGTTCAGCGAACAGACTCGCTGTAGTTTCTAAAGCATTTTATTTTTCTAAGTACTTTTTAGTTACAAGAGATATGATCATTGGTATTTCATCAAGTCATAGAGGAGCTGGATCAACATTATCAAGCACATAGAAGACTCTACTATCGGCTGAAGATGCGACGTGTGAAATCTGCTATGAAGTTGAGGAAGAGGTCTGTAGAGACTTTTGATCAATATGAGACACTCTACAACGATCAAGACTAATAACTTTCTTTTTGTTTATTTTTTGTCTAAACTTTCCTTCAAAGGGGGAGATTCTTAGGCCTGGTTTTAATGTTGAATAGAAAGTTCAGGGTCTGTTTTGTCATTAGTCTAAAGTCTCTATCTAGTCTAGTATATAAGGGTTGCTAACCCTACTTTGTTTAGTTGATCACTAGGGTTATATTGTACGCATACGGCTACTCTCTCTTTGTAACCTTGCGATTACGCTTTAATCATTCAACTAATTGGTTGCTTAATCGTTGTGTTCATTATTGCTAGCTAATGCAATCTACTTCAACTGGGTCCTTTCATGTGTATATGTGTGTGTGTGTGTGTGTTAATATGGGGTTGTAGCCTTGTAGGGGACGATGATGGTCATGGTATATATTTATATTTAAAATACGTAAAGAGTTCCTGGTGAAGATATAGGCAAAACGACAAAATAAGGAAAAAGGCAAGAGAAATTTAATATTAAAATATGGAAAAGAACAAAACGACAATTTTACCCTTGAGTTAACCAAGACTAATAGACGGTCGTTTGGTTCAGGATCCATAGTAATGCAAAATTGAAAACCATCGGGATCTAATCCGTAATCAATTCATTTATAATGTTTCTAAGATTGCTCAACTTACAAGTCATTGCTAAAAAAAGTAAGGGTATTACCGACGACAAAAATTTGTAAACCATCGGAAATAGACTTTACTGACGGTTTCCGACAAACACGAGCGTCGATGAAAAGTTGGTCGATAAATGCAAGTGATCGTTTTTTAACGACCTTTATTGACGGCTTTCTGAAGGTTCCATTTACCGATGGCTTCTCGATTGTTTTCTAGCCTCTTTTGAGGATTTTTCGACGACTAAGTAAAAGATAAAATAAAATAACAACAACAAATAAACCGTCGGTTTATTGTTAATAAACTTGGACTGCTTTTTTAACCGTTAATACTATGGTCAATGATACATACTTTTTAACAGTGAATTTAAGATATTGCATGTTGGTTTTGTATCACAAATTTCAATCATATTATATAACATATACAATCATCAGGCGCACCGACCCGAAGACGCCGCCCGACCCGCTCCGACCCTCTACCCGACCCGACCCGCCCTTTCCACTCACACTTTTTAACCCAAACCCGCCCCAAACCCAGTCTTTGACCCGCCATAGATCCGCGCGTCATCCATCCAAACCCATCTCCATTTTTACAGTTCTGGCCCCCTAACTTATAACCTTTATTCACTTTATACCTTAAACTTTTCAATATTTCAATTTACGTTTTAGTCATATATGGCGTATTCGGCAAATACGTTAAAAAAAATACATTTCAACTTTAACAAATTACGCCATTAAATCCGTATCGTCGATACGATCGAAATGAGCCTAATATTGAATATTTTTTGACGTACTTATTTTATTATATGCTATTTACGCTCCAACCAATCCAAAATTCATACCATTTTCAAGTTTACGTATTAGCCCCCTAAACTTAAAACTTATAAGGTTTATTCACTTTATACCTTTTATTTCTCAATATTTCATTTTACGTTTTAGTTATATATCGTGTATTGGCAAAAACACGTTAAAAAAATACGTTTTAATTTTAACAAGTTACGTCATTATATTCGTATTGTCGATACGATCGAAATGAGTCTAATATTGAATTTTTTTTTATGTGGTTATTTTATTATATACTATATATACGCTCCAACCGACCCGAATCCTATGCCCATTTTCAAATTTATATATTAGCCCCTTAAATTTATAATCTTTATTCACTTTATACCTTACTTTTCTATATTTCATTTTACGTTTTACTCATATATCGTGTATTGGTTGGAACATGTTAAAAAAATACGTTTCAATTTTAACAAATTAAGCAATTATAATTGTATCGTTAATACGATCTAAAATATGTTTTTAAAAAAACACGTTTTAATGTTAACGAAGTACGCATTATAATGTTATGGTCGATAAAATCGAAATGAGCCTAACATTGAATATTTTTTTCCATGTCTTTATTTTATTATATACTATATATACGTTCTAACCGACCCGAATCCTATACCCATTTTTAAACTTACATATCAGCCCCATAAACTTATAATATTTATTCACGTTATATCTTTTAGTTTTCTATATTTCATTTTACGTTTTAGTTATATATAGCATATAACTGAAATATGTTAAAGTGTCAATAGCTACTCTTCATGAACCCGGTGCGAAGCCCGGGCTTATCAACTAGTTTATCAAAATATAAGAACTAGAATTTCGAATTTGTAAGCACATGAAATTCCTACAGGTGTCAAGTACAGTAGTACTTTTACCTTTTGTCATGTGAAATAAGGAGCCATGGGACTCTCCACTAATACCATTGAGTTATTGACACCCACAAATAGTACAAGAGGGAGAATATTATAGTAATGTAAAATTCTTTATTTTGTTGCATATCTTCAAAACATAAAAATGGACAAACAAAGATCCATTTAGGTGTCACATTATGGCATATGACTCAAAATTATATTAGGAAAGATTGTTTGGTAAAATAAATTTACATTTTATTGGTTTTTCTATTTCATAGAGATATCTTAAAATATAAAAAGTATGAAGGGAAACGGAAACAAAGCAACTTAATGGAGAATGATTCATCAACTTGGTTAATTCATTTTTCTCTTAAATTCATTTTGAGATACGCACAGATGATGATGTTATTCACTGAAAGATTAAAATTGTTTTGTATAAAGTGTAAGTATGTAGTCTTTCTTTTCTGTCTGATAAAATATCTCAAAATGATAAAGTCTCATTTTTCGTCCTAAAATATGCATCAACATTTTAATTTATGTATGTCCCAAAAAATTAACTAGTTTTCTAATAATATCATATTAAGAGTTGTGAAAAGAGTCAAATAAGGGTAAATTTTTTTATTTAACTAAATAGTTATGTATATCAGAAAGCGTATATCAATGCTACTCTGGATACTTATTTTCAGTGAGTGAGAGAGTGTTTACTATTTTTTGTAATTGGTGAATTGTTCAAATATAGTTGGATAAAGATATATTAATATTCAACATTTTTTTAAATTAAGAAGCCTGTATACGTTTGAGCATAGATTATTTTGAAATCTAAGGTGTTGTTTATTTTTTAAAAGGCCTGGAGTGTAAACTCTAACTTCGCATAAAAAATAATAAGAGACGGATGATGCACCTCTTAAAGTTTATAAGAGGACGGAAAGAGGTTTTCAAACCTTTTATTAAAACTAAAACAAACGGTCTTAAATATACAAATCTCTTAATTTTAGATTTAGAGGTTTTAAAAGATATATTTCTTTTAAAACAAACAAGCCCTTAAGAGTTAGAAAATGTCAGAACTCAGGAACATGAAACTAGACCTTTGTTATGCCAACATCCCAAAAACTTTAAGGCCAAATTATTTGAATTTATCTGGAAATAGCTAGACATGCATTTATTTAGTGGCATATTCGGATTTTTTTATTCAAGCACCAATTTTTATCTTATATCAAGGTGAATTCTAGGTGAGACTCAGTATGACTATGTGAGCGAAGAGGTGGGAATAGCAATTTCCTATATCAAATGTCATCAAACGTCACGATGTTTAAGTTGGTAAAAGATGAATAACAATTTCAAAAATCATTCTTTTAACCATAAATACATTCAACTTTTTTTTTTCTAAAAGATGATTTGGATGTTCATATTACAACGTTTTATAAAATTAGCAGGAACTACTCTTTATATAAAGAGTAAATTACGGATTTGGTCCCTGTGGTTTGGGAGTTTTTATGGATTTGGTCCCTAAACTTTAATAATTACAGATTTGGTCCCTGTGGTTTGCAATTTTTATTGGATTTGGTTCTTGTGGTTTGCAAATTCTATTGGATTTGGTCCTTATGGTTTGAAAATTCTATTGGTTTTGGTCCCTGCCTATTTGCACTACCAGGGACCAAATCCAAAATAATTTGCAAACCACAAGGACCAAATCTGTAATTACTGAAGCTTAGGGACCAAATCCATAAAAACCCCCAAACCACAGGGACCAAATCCGTAATTTACTCTTATATAAATTATCCCATTCATTTTATACCTTTGTCATTGTTTGATTTTTTAGAATTGGATATCAAAACTAAATTTGACTTGATATAATTATTGTCTATCATATATAACCACTAGATTTTCTTTTTTCAATTTCGGATGGCTTAATTACTAATTAATCATCTATTCCAGTCCATTTAGGACCACTTTAGGTTTTGTGATTGTTAAATTCAGAGCGCTTATAAAATTAATCAATTTAGATATTTTTTTTATTAATTTATCTAATTTATTTAATATTATAATAAAAATAAATTTTATAAACACATGAACATGATAGAAGGTTTTTATTAATACAATTAAATTATGTCAAAATATGAAATTCACCGGATTTTCAATTTATAGATCATATATTTTCTATATTATGTGTTTGATTAATGTTTAGTAAATCACATTAACATAGCAAAATTATAAAAAATATATATAAATAATGGTTTTTTGGAACAGTAAAGAGAAATTTAAAAAGAATAAAATACAATAAATAAATATGAAGAATGCAAAAAATATAAAGATGAGGAGTATTTATTTCACTTATTTTCTCTTTGTCTCAAATAAAAATCATATCAAGTATGAAACAATGGTCTCACTTACTTCCTGTTGACACTACTACAAAATGGGGTTTTAGAAACGGTTATTTTGGGGCTTTATACACGGTTTTGGAACCGCGTATATGGCCAGCGTTTATAAAAGTTCTGGACATTTATACACGGTTTTAGAACCGTGTATAAAAGTCACCATTCATACACGGTTCAAAAACCGCGTATGAAAGTCATATTTGTAGTAGTGTGATAAGAGTAAGGTTCGTTTACTAAACACTTACCAAAATAAGCGCTTACCAACAAAATTGATCTTAATATTGATGAACAAGACGAAAACCAAGAAACGTACCCGGTAAGAGACAAAGCAAGGATCTAAGGACGAAGACTTTTACCCA
>CM058042.1:68540804-68662583 GCA_030169165.1 Centaurea solstitialis
TTCAAATGGGAAGTGTTGAAAATGAGAACTAAAGAAGTGATCTAAGATCAAATTTGACAGGTCAAAAATTATCATTTTGAATGGTCAAGAATTGTGCCTTTGATGGGTCAAAATTCGTGACTTTGCCAAAAAATGGAAAGATAGTTTTGTAACTTTTACAAATAGGCAAAAAAAACGGTTCATATATAAACATGTGTGATTCACATATGAACTATATTCATAATAGAATCATTGTAATTCACATATTAACTATTTTTAACTGATTCATAAATGAACTATATATATTCATATATAAACTTGTGTAATTCATGTATTACCTATGAACCCATGTGATTCACATATGAATTGATTAATTGATTCACACATGATCTAGTGGGTTCAAATGTAGAGTAGTTAAATAGTTTATATGTAAACTAATTAACGGGTTCAAATGTGAACATATAGTTTATATATCAATTACGAATTTATATACGAACTTGTTTGCCATCATTTGTGAAGGTTAGGAAACGACACATCTATCTTCAACTTCCCATGCGATGAATTATCCAGTAATACGCAGTCGAACTCGTAAATATTAACCACATAAAGGGTTAGAAACACTTCTCTACTTCTCTTTTTTTAACACTTCGTATTTGAACTTCTACCATCAAGTATAAATTTAAGTTCTTCACATTGAAAATTTTGTAGATGCTTAATATTTTGGAGAAACAAATATTTTTGTAAGAACAAATAATCTAGATCTTACCCACTAGAATTTTGAGTAGAATATGTTGGATAGATTTTATTATAGTAGTTTCATGTTTTATATGAAATTCTTGAAATCATAATATGTTCTACAACATCTAAAAATTTAATTCGATGGTGATGATTGTTTGCAAACATAAGGTGGTAACTTAAAGAGCATGCACGATTGGATTTAAAATGGCATAAAACTTGTAGACTACAAGCACCAATTGCCAATTGGTTTTGTTCATTACATTAATTCATTCAAATTAAACACAAAGGGAGAGATGCATACAGTAAAATTAAGAAAACTACTACGTTATCAGAAATATTCAACCTTCTTTTAACCAAACACAAAACGTTGCACCACAAACTTTGAAACACTCGAAGCCGCATCGTACCACATCTCCCCATTCTTTTACACGGTCTTCCGGCCACGATTCAGTAATAATAAGTTAAAAGGTAAAAAAAAAAAAGGTGTCCCCTTTTCCCTTATCAAAACTTCCTCCTCCTCATACAGTATAATGTTGCTGAATTGTGTCAATGTCCAGCCCCTTGAGTTTCACCACCGACTCAACGTGACCCTTGAGCGTAAGTACCTCTCGAAGCCTATTCAAACAAACCAATTATTTGTTAGCTACTTAAATCAACCCACCTTTCTTTCTTGAGGGTCAGGGGTTCAGGTCTCACCAAAGAAATGTTTGTGAGTTTAACATTTCGTATATAAATATTATATACTTAAATACAACCTCAAAATGTGAAAACCGTCTATTTATGTACCTTGCAACTTCGGCACGCCTTTTGGCTTGTTCAGCAATTTCAGACAGTTCTCGGTAGCTGCTCTTCTCATGAAAGATATTTGACGTCTCTGGTGCTTGAAGTCCGTGTAAAGTCCTTTGAGCAAGAGCCCACTGAGCCTCTCTCTCTTCTCGTCCGTAATCCTTCTTTGATGTGAAAGCGGTCTATTCCACGAAAATGTTTTTGAAGTTTTAGAATAGATTCATTTGAGCTCAAGTTAACAATACAAGATCTATTCAAAAATACCAAAGGACCCTTGGCCGGTCCCTACGGACCTTTCGGGGGTTTTAGACTCACCAAACGTGAGTAGTGCGTGTTGGCTTATAAGAATATTGTGTACTAAAATAAAGATCTATAAATCAACCGAACTTAGATACCTTGTTGTCGAGCAAGTTGAGCCAAGCCTTGCCGCTAAGGATATAGCGGATGGCAAACTTCATAATGTCAAGCGGGAAATAGAAGACGATACTGTAAAGCCAGATGACACCGGCCCATTTCCATCCAACACCTTTGATTCTTGCGAATTCCCATTCGGCATAGACTGCAATTACAGTTGCTACCTGAAATACAAAAAGTTTCAGGTTACACAATTCCATTGATAATAATAACACACACTTATAAAGTGTCGTTTGTTTTTTAAGAGTTCTGAAGTCTAATTTCATGTCTAAAAAATAAGAGGTGGATGGTGCACCTCTTAAAATTTAGAGAACGGAAAATAAAACAAACAAACCTCTTAATTTTCAGACTTAAGAGGTTTTAAGAGTTGTACTTTTAAAAAACAAACGGTCCCTTATATTTGGTTAACGAAATAATTACCAGTTGTGCTGCTAGGAAAGCGCCCATTAGCAAAAACCCAGGTCGTTCAACAAACGACCAGCTGCGAGATCGAGTGACAAAGATGAGAGCCTGGCTCACAATACTGACTTGCAAATATAGAGCAGCCATCATCTCGGTCTCGCTATTCCTAATAGATTTCACGCCGAATTTATCCTGCACCAACCCAAACCCACAACACATTAGTAAGTAACAAAAACATGATCATTTATGTTTATGGAATCATGGGGATAACAATGTTTTTACCGAAAAGAAGTCGGTATCCTTCATGATCCAGAAGAAGATAACTGTCATCAAAGCCAAGTAACCACCAAGCACAATTCCAGTGGCAAAGATCTCTTTTAGTTTCCAGCTATCAGGCAATGGAGATGGCTTCACCCTATCCTTTGAGATTGTCATGATTGTTCCTTCATGGCATTAAAAGAAAGGGGGAAAAAATCAGTAAGATAAAAACTCAAATAGTACATGCCATCTTCGATATTTAGTTTATTAATTAAGTACACTCACCGTCGTTTAGAATTGCAATGATAAGAACCATGAAAGGAGAGAAGTCGAACTTCCATATCAATGCGATGAACATAAATCCAAACTACAAAAAAAGGATGCATCGAAATTGAGTCACCAAACTCGTTACCATATAGTCCTAATGAAATGATTCAAATTTCCTCTTCAACTTACCACAATACGGATGGTGATGGAAACAGCATAGATCTGTTAAAACATTAAGAAATTTAGTAGTAATTAGTATGTGCTTATTTTGATCAGGAAAATGTGCTTATTAAGTAAGAGACACGAAAAAGAGGAACTAACGGTGTAATTTTTCATTCTTTGGAAAATGGCTCTGCTGGTAAGCACTGCGCTAATAATGACACTGAGCCCAGGCTCGGTGAGCACGATGTCTGAAGCACCTCTTGCAGCGTCTGTAGCATCAGCCACCGCAATCCCGATATCAGCCTTCTTCAAAGCAGGGGCATCATTCACACCATCTCCAGTCATCCCACAAATGTGCTTCCTCTCTTGTAGTTTCTTCACAATTTCGTACTTATGTTCTGCATATTGACATCGGAAGTTGGTCAATCAGTAATCTAACAGGCGCCCACATATTCTTACAGTTTAAGAGGGAGTGAATTGCAAAATACACTCACCAGGGAAAACTCCAGCAAATCCATCAGCTTTCTCAATCAGCTCATCAATAGGAAGTGCTGCAATTGATTCATCCTTGTGTCCACCGAGCAAAGAAGAAGAAGGGTACATGTTTGTTCCCATACCAAGGCGTCTACCGGTCTCCTTAGCAATGGCAAGTTGATCACCTATACCATAAATCAATATTATTATCTAGATAAAAACAGATTGCTGCATTATATATGTATAAATGTATCTTGAGGCTATGTTTACCAGTAATCATCTTCACATTTACACCAAGATTGAGAGCTCTTCGGATGGTCTCAGCACTGTCGTGCCTTGGGGGATCAAAGAGGGACAACAATCCAACAAATTGCCATGGAGATCCCGGGCTATCTTTAGATTTTTGTGGAACTTCCTATAAATTTATCGATATAGTAAGAAACATATAAACAAAGTGAAATGAATAATGGAAAAATGAGTAGATTAATGCAAACCTGTCTTGCAACAGCCAAAGATCGCAGACCACGTTCAGCAAATTTATCGATCATTGCGTGAACCTTCTTCTTGAGATCTTCCTTGCAATTGCATAGAGTCAAAATCTGTTCAGGTGCACCTTTGCTGGCTCTAAACCAGTTCCCTTCACCATCAATGTAAGTCAAAGCAGTCCTCTTATCCACAGGGTTAAATGGGAAGAAATGGACCTCTCTGATGCCAGCTCTTGCCTACACAACAAACACATTCACATGTGAATAAGCCAGTTTTCTACAGCATAGATTACTCTTCTTTTCTTTCTTTTTTTTCTTACTAAAAGAGAGTTTTAAAGAGCAAAAGAAAAAAAAGAAACCTCTTTGGGATCAGCAAGTGTTCCAACAATGGCTGCATCAATAGCATCTTGGTTCTCTGTCCTAGAAGCCCTTGCAGCATAAAGCAACACCTGCTCCTTATCCAAACCTTTGGCAAATACCTCGATCAAGTTTTTATCGACCGAAAGCTTGTTAAGTGTCAAAGTTCCGGTTTTGTCACTGCAAAGCACATCCATTCCAGCCATTTCTTCAATGGCAGTCATTCTCTTAGTAATAGCACCCTGCTGTGAGAGCCTATGCGATCCAATAGCCATGGTAACCGAAAGAACGGTAGGCATAGCAATCGGGATTCCTCCAATAAGTAAGACCAAAAGATTATCAATTCCCTTTCTGTACTCTCTGTGCTGGATCGGGTACATGACGATAATCTCAACAACCATTCCCACAGCAATGGAACAAATACAAAAGTTCCCGATTGCCGTTAGAACCTTTTGGAAATGCCCAACTTGGTTCGTGCTGTCCACAAGATGTGCAGCCTTCCCAAAGAAAGTGTGGACCCCGGTTGCAATGACAACGGCTTCAAGTTCTCCTTGCTTGCAAGTTGAACCAGAGAACACTTCATCATATGGGTTCTTGGTGACGGGAAGCGATTCACCAGTGAGGGCAGATTGGTCAATCTTTAAAGGATCACCTTCTAGAAGCCGGGCATCAGCAGGGACGATGTCACCAAGCTTGATGCTTATAATATCTCCCGGAACCAAGATACAAGCTTCTTGTTCACTCCAACGACCATCCCTCAAAACCTATGGAAATGAGATTGCTTATTATAACCTCATAACAAAACAGTGATAAAAATATCATATCAAAACTTGATACTTAACAACCGCATGGAGGTAATAAACTATAATATATACCTTGGTTTTAGGGGCAAGACCTGCCATAAGAGCAGCAGCAGCATTTCCAGCATTGTTTTCTTCAATGAAACTGATGGTGGAGTTGATAACAAGCAGGCAAACGATACCAACGAAATCTTGCCAATCCGGTGGCTTCCCACCTCCATTAGCCAGTGCAATTGCCATGATAGCTGCAGCCTCCATCACCCATGATAGAGGGTTCCACATAAACCCAAGGAACTTGAGAAATTTGCTTTCCTGTGTTCAACAAAACAAAAACATTTGTTGGTAATTCGAAATTTTCAACAAAATGAACGCAGTTTGTAGTAATCAATCAAGTTTACCTTCTTCTCTTCCAATTTGTTTGGTCCGAAAATGTCAAGCCGGGTGGCTCCTTCATCGGTGGTCAGACCTTCACGGTTACATTTCAACTGCTCAAACACCTCTTCGATAGGTACCTTTTCCTGTAGTAGGAAATACACACTTAGTGGTCGTTTGGTTGATTTTCCATTAAGTCTTGTACAGATATAGTTGTCTGTGTGGATTAAACTGTATAAACCGGGAAGGTTTTTGTTGATAATAGCCTTTTCTTAGATCGAAGAAACATGTTTTTTTAATGAAAGTGACAGGTTTGCAAAAACTTGGCTTTCTGCATAAAAACTCCCCCCTAAAAGCTTACCGTTAAGCCACTACCGAACAGTCATGTATAAATGACGGAATAAGTTGTAAGTCTCATTAAGCTTCTAACAAACAGGCCCTTAATCAACAAGCTAGATACTATTATAACAATAGACAAACATATAGAGCAACATCATCAATTGGACAAAAGTTACAATGTTCTTTATTTGTTATTATATATTTGCATACACAAAACAAATAAGGAGATATGCATAGGAAGCTATATACATATACCTCATATTTGTAATGTTAACACATATAATATGCCCTTATATATAGGACATCTGCATCATTTTATTTATATTGAGCAAAGATTCAAGAAACAAAGTGGCCCACTTCTTAAAATCATCTGTGCACTACAATTAAGAGTTGGTTACAGTAGTTGGCTGTTGCTTTGAAAAGGACTACAATGCTCCCTCTTGTAGGCATGCAATACATGATACTATGTTTAAACATAACCTATAAAGAAAACACTAGATTAAAGTGAAATTAAAGTTACCCTAATTAAATTTATACTTTCCATGTCAATAAATAAGTAAATTAAAAACTAATTAGAAATTTTTTGAAACACTACAATAAAATATACTTATATATTTTATATAAGATGGGGGGTTATGTCATAATTAGGTACAAGGCTACTTTCATGGGGAATGAATGAGTAAAAAAACAAAGAGAGACATGGGAACATGTTGAATAAGGCTCTAAGTTGACTTTTCCACTAAACACAAAAGGCTGGACCCACAAATGACGGAGGAGGTGCCAATCTCGACAGAGAGAGAGAAGGTGCAACTTTTTTTCTTTATATTTCTTTATTTATTTTATTTATTTATTTATTATATAATAAATATGAGAGGACCAATCGATCAACAACGGCACGTTGCCCAATAAGAGAAAAAGTCCAAAAAGGTTTATGCGACGAGAAAGCAGTTACTTGACAGAATTTCATGTAAAATAAAATGGAAACTATTTATTCTTTTTTTCTTTTGCATTCAGGTATCCTATTTTTGCACAACTATTTCAAGATTAAAACTTTTTCTTTTTTAAGACATAGTGGCGGTATCTAAGCGCACGCATATCTCTTCGGCGGTATTAGCATCCATGGGTAACTTACTAATCCTTACGCTGGACATAGAGCCCAACCACAATATTTGACTGAGCAAGGGGTGGCCAAGTCTATGATTGGATCAACCCAAATAGATTGAGATCCCATCCACATCCCCCCCCCCTCCCTCCTCCCAAGATGTTACCGCTCTTAAGAAGACCAACTAAAACTTCTTAGAAATAATATTCTGAATTTAAAACAATTTTATCCCGACAATAGATTGACATGCCGTTGTAAAAGATGACAATGTCAAACTCAAACTAACTCATAGTTTGTGCCATTAATGGTTGTTTACATAAAAACTAACAGAAAAAGATGTAGAAAATATAAAAGTAATCTATGCTAGTTTACTTTCTTTGCTTTTTCCTATTGAAAACATAGCAAATTGGGTAAATATTACGTGCTTCATACAACTTACATAATAATCTTTACTAAGTTATGTAAGAAAATTCTTTTATTTTTTAAAAAGAAGTTTATATAGGCATTGTCAAAACTATATCATTGACAATTTTGAAATTAAATTACGACCGTTTGAGACTAAGACGGGTCACAAGATGCTAGTGTCGAGACTAGAAACCGACTTAGATGGAATATTCCACCACATCTTTCTAGATCTTTTGCTAGTACACCGTAACCCTTGTGCTTAAATTCTAATACTTTTAATAGACAAGTCTAAGTACTTATGTTTAAATATAAAAATATGATCGTTTTTTTTCTATTCATACATAAGATGTATTTGAATATTTAATTACAATTTGATATAAGGAATTATTTAATAATGACAATAATAGATGTCATTCTATAAAATGAAACATGCAATCTATATGTTTAGAGCATGCTTTCTCTGGTTTTTCTTATGATGCAATTGCTCAATAAAAAAGCAACCTACTCCTTTGACTATCAAATGTTGAATTGAAGTTACTTTGTAATTATTATAAAATAGTTTAATTAAAGTATTAGTTATAATTATCATCTTAATAGTTTATTTTACTAAAGAAGAGCAATAAGTAATAAATCCAAGAAAATGTGTCAGATTCCATTAGAAGTGGAACAATCAAATTAAAAAGCATTAAAATAGACAAATATCGTTTCAGGGTACCACGGAGTATTCAAAGGTACTGTACTATCCCTTCTCTCTAATAATATTAAAAATCAAAAATTTTATTTAAGACAATAAGACTATGCTTATGCTTGGTAAACTAGCTAATAAGTTAGCTGTTGATTGATAAGATAGTTTATGAACAAATTATGTTTGGCAAAAATTAGCTTATAAGTATGTAAAATGACCAAAAAAGTATATTTGAATTTAATAATTAATATTAATAAGAGTATAATTGGAAAAATCTACAAAAAACTTTCAATAAGCTACGCAAAGTAGCGTTTCAAAAAGCTAGCTTATAGAACATGTTTTGATGAACTAGCTTATAAGCTAGCTTATTTTTGCCAAACACAACCCAAGCCTACAATCCTAAGCATTTTGATTTTTGAGCTATGCAATAAATGATATCCTAAAGTCCTATCATAATCATATTTTAAAAGTCTTTAGTATGTTTAAAGCATTTCTTATATATTTCCCAAACTTATAAATAGAAAAATCAAAATCAAAAATTATTTTCGCACATATTACTCGTTTTAAAGAATCCATGTTAATTATAATATTAAAATATTTTATTTATTTATTGAACAATTAGTTTGTGTCTCTAAATATTTATTTTTAAAGTTTCTCATTTAAATTTTCAAATGATAATCATTTTTTATTGTCCTCCACGATTAAAAGAAAAAAACTATTATCTCGTGACACTTGCTCCATTTTAGAAATAATTGTGATTGAAGCAAAATATTAGCTTAGAGTTTTCATATTCTCAGGAGAAACTATGATAAGCTTTAGGGTTGTGTTTGGAAAAAAATAAGCTAGCTTAGAAGCTTCTCCATCCAAACATGTATAACAAGCTAGCATATTAAAACCCTCCTTGGAGTAGTGTTTGGAAGTTTTTTTATAGTTTTTTCCAATTATACTCCTATAACTATTTTAATTATTAAATTTAAAGATGTCATTTTTTGTCATTTTACATACTCATAAGTTAGCTTTTGCCAACCATAACTTTTTCATAAGTTAGTTCATCAGCTATTAACTAGCTTATCAATCAACATCTAACTTATTAGCTACTGTCTAGTTTATTAGTTGGTTTGCCAATCTTAGCCTAAGTATAAAAATAGTACAAAAATTTAATTAAGCAAAGTCATATAATTTCCCATGGTGTGAATCTAGTCATTCTTTTTCTACTTGTACTTTATGCGGTGGAGGGTGTACTTGGACCTTTTACAAATATGAAAAAGGTCAACCGTCAATTATTGGTTAATAATAATAACTAACTATAAATGAAACAAATTGTGTTCACAAAAGCACCCAGAGAAAGGGATAATAATCACAATCATTTAAAAGATTTTTCGTAAAATCGTTAGAGAAAATCACGGGATTAGCCAAATCTCTTTTTTTATCAGAAAAACAAATATATATTATATGAATAAAATACACATCGATCGTAATGTACGGAACTAAAAATGAAAACACTATATGAAACAAAATGATGATAAATAATTGTAAATCTCTGGGGATATGAAATCTGTGAAAACAATAATAAAATAATTGATGGAATAACAAAAATAATTGTAAACACACAGATAGATACATACAGGGGACAGCCAATTTGTCAAATAGCATTAAACTAATGAAATAAACCAAATCATTATTTAACTTGATCTGTAAAACTGATATTAATAAATTCACATATAAACCGCAAAACTGATTGATTGTTTGTGAAGGAAAGTTGTCACATGCAAACGCTCCTTAACAATTAAAAAATTCATCAAACAAGTTAACATCATACTACTTAATTTGGTAGTTCTCAACTTAACAATCAACCCATTAACATGCCTAATTGTTTGATGCCCGTGATTTAAAGCATCTCCAATAGCTTCTTCAAACCCAAGAAAAATGAATATTTTAGCCCAAATTTTGCTTCAGTAGAGAGAGTTTTTCTTCAAATATAGAAATAACCCAAAAATGATAACAACCAATAGGAAATCTTGAAAATAAGAATTTAGAAAAAAGTAACTTTTAATAGGTAGGTGGAATATTTTATTATTATAACCAATTATGATTTCTTTGGTATGCGGTAACACTTGGAGATGGATGCAATGTTTTTTTTTAGAGAAATTTTGAAAAAAAATGTTGGAGATGCTTCGAAAATTGAAATTGAAAGAGATCTAATCCTAATTGATTTAGGATAACTCTAAATAGCTAATTCATAAAACTAACAGAAGATTAGAGGAGAATTAAGATAAGAGAAATCGGTTATTTACCAGATCGACGGTCTCATTCTTAATTCCTTCGAGGCTGAGAGCCGTATCGCCGCCCATCTTCATCAACGAGAGAAATGAAGAACAGGTAAAAGCTTAGAAATTGGTAGCAAAACAGCTAACAGAAAAGGTTCAAGAGCATTAATGTATTGATAATGAAAGAGAGTTATGAATCAATGGAGTTTGATTTTTTTATCAAACCCCCAATGAAAAAATCTCTAGAGAAGGAGAAGAAGAGAGAGAGAAGGGTTGTTCTTCACCTGAGGTGTATAAGAAGAATAGGAGGTCTCTTTATACTTCACCACCCCCAACCTCACCCCCATAAGGCCTCTTCCAAGTGGCCCCTCATTTTTTTATTTTTTTATTTTTTTCAACTCTAATTATTTACCAATACTTTAATAATAAAATAAAAACGTTGAATTACTGTTTTATAAAATCAAACTAATTTATACATGGACATCTATGGTACTTTTTTTAAATACTTTTTTTTAGCTTTTTTTTTGTACTAAAATTTTTTAAATTGTATGTGTGAAGGAGAGAGGAGGAGATTTTTTTCCAAATACGAAGATTCTTTGAAAATCTCATTTTATTATTTTCAAAATATTTATTTTTAATGAACCAACGAAATTAAATTGAGGAAAAAGATAAAAAGATTTTTGTTATGTTATTGATGTTTTTGTAATATAATTAATAAAAAGATCTTCAAAGTAGAGAAATTTGTGAAGATTAGTTGAACTTTCTTTAAGAATTTGACTTTTTCTGTATCATCAAGAAATTGTGTACAAAGATTTTTGAGATACTCCAATAGTTAAACTAGAATTCTTTGCTTTTTAAAGAAATTGTGTACTACGACTTTATTTAGTTTTTTTATTTGATTTTTATGAGTTTACGTGGTTTTTAAAGAAAAAATGGTTGTTGTCATACGGAAGCCATTGAAGACTTTCCACAAATTGACGAGAGGAGAAATAGCAACTTACCAAAAAACAACTGAACAAGTCGTCGCCCTACTTCCCTTCGGACCTTGTTCGGGCCGCAACAGGGATCAAGATATTTCTAGGTTAATCCGCTCTTCCTTGAAACCTAGAACTAGCCCTTTATTTAAACTTTTTTATAATGACACTGTCTATGATGCAGTCTTGTGTGTCATGTTAGTTTGATTGAACGTTTATATGTATTTGAACATGTTTAGGAGGTGATTATCAGTTTTATAAATTTTAAATGTGTTAATAATTTGTAATTGTTGTATATGTATAACAAAAATATTAAATATATATATACAACATTTTATTGGTTTACAAATGAACATCCCTTTATACATATATAGGGGAAGTATCAAATACAAACCAAGTAGTTTGTACAAACTTTACAAACATAATCTTAATCATTGATTTTCCATTGATTTCCTTTTATTTTGTTGATCTCCTAATTTTTAGGCAGTTTTGAAATGTAGTTGAGAAAATTTAGGAACTTAACTAATCCACACCATTGATCATGTACATGAATGGTTGAGATTGGTTTGTATAGTTTGTACAAACCATTGGTTTGTAACGGATACGACCCCTACATATATATATATATATTTTATATATATAGAGGGAGATTCATTTGAAAACCACAAAAAATGTGTAAACCGTGTAAACCAGTCCACACCCTTGATTTTCAAAAACATTTCTATATTTCACATTTTCATCTTTCAATAATCAATGACTTACCATATATTTCATATTTCCATGTTTTCTATGAATCTATATCCTCCTTTGATTTTTTTGATCAACGGCTATGATTGGTTTACACGTTTTACACATTTTTTGTGGTTTACAAATGAACCTCCCTATATATATATATATTAAAGATAAGAGGATTTCAACCAAATTATTTTAAAACGATAGCAAACCATTCATTTTTGGGATTTTAAGTTATTTTTTTACTTGAACAAAGTTTTTAAAGTAAAATAAATAGGGATGAAATTAAAAAAAAAAAATTCAATTTTTTTTTTTTTTGATAAGGTTCACCTGGGTTTGCCCATCCTTAGTATTTTTTGCCGATAGCTAAAGCATGCTTCCCTGTGATTAATACTTAGTGGCCCCTGGTTGCTCACCCTGGATTCAAATTTGGGTGGGTTTTTCCCCAACACCAAGCCTTAACTGGTAGGTTGCCCCATTAGGGTTAAAAAAAGTTTTCAATTTTGAAAAACTTCTAAAAAACATTTTCAATAAATTTTTTAATTATAATTTTTTAAAATAGAAAATAAAATACAATATTTTTTATAAAAACATTACATTGATGAATGAAATTTATTATTTTAAAAACTTTAACATTATTTATATTATTAAGTAATTTAGTATATTTAGTACCTTATAAATTATTAAATCAACTTTGTATGAAATAAAGATACATCCAATTTGATTGGCGAGACTATAAAACCAATTCCTTCTTTATCATCATTAAATTTTAGATTACTTTTGATATCAAAATAAATTAAATTACTATTTAAATTTAGAGATCCTCATCTTTTTTTATTTATTATTTCTAAATTATAGAACTTCTAGATAAATATATTGGAACAAATAAGGGGATTTTGGCCTGTATACCCTCAAGGGTACCCCAACATTGGGGAAATACCCTTTCTCTCTCCAATTTTGCAGCCCATACCCCCACTGAACCGTTATTGGTGCGTTATAACGCACCTTTCAGTCAAGACCATAGAAAGTCAACATAACGCACCGTTATTGTGACGTTATAATGGAGTCAACGCCGTTATGGGAGCGTTATAACGCACCATGGGCTACAAGACAAAAAAAATCTCGGTTTGACCAAAAAGTCAATAACACACCAAAACGGTGCCGTTATAACGGCCCATAACGGTCCGTTATGGGTCCGTTATAACGGTTCATTCAGAAAAATGTTGACGGTTGACTACGCCTTGACCAAAACCCTAACGGCGTATGTAACGGACCGTTATAACGGTCAAATAACGGTCCGTTACAAAAAATTTAGGGTTTTTGGCCTTTCTATGATTTTATGTGGTTTGTGTGTATAAATGGATGTTCAGAGATTGATTACTTAGGCACTTCAAATTTATACACCAAAAAAAATGAGTCAACATAAAATTCTGTTGTCTATTACTTAGGTGCTTTTTATTTCAAGATTTCCTAACTAACCTTCAATGCAAATACAAATCCAACTAACGTCATTGCTTTCCTTCCACTGTTATTTCGCCTTGCTACCGCGTAATTCATCTGGTTAAAAGTGTAATCCCAAATATAAGAACCCCATGGAAAGGAGTTCCATAACTCGAGATCGTCTATAAGCGACAAAATAAGCGTCGGTACTCTTTGAAGGTTTTGATGCCCAAGGAAAAATCGCTCAATGATCATCAACAAACAAATACGGACCGCGTCGTCATCCGTAAATGTATCATCACCGTCTTTCTGAATCCGACTAAACTGACTTCTTATATCGTTTATAATTATCACATCCTTTCCAAACACACGTCTCACAAATTCGTAATTGTGGTTATCGATCTCGGGTTGTTGTCCAATCGCAATCCAGTGATCAAACAAAAATCTCGTCGTGTGAATCGAAGGTTATAACCGTTGATGTTAAACCACATCTCATTTTGTTGTTCATTTGGAGGATGGATTTGATGCTCCAAAACCACTAGACACAGTATCGGATCGGCAGTTGTTTCTTCGTTTTGTAACCAAGGTCCAAATACTGTGTTTTGCAACATCTCCAATCGAGAATCTGACAATTTGCCTCTTATTTCTTGCATCATCGTTATGTGATTCTTTAACGTTATTCTTTTGTTCTATACACATAAACAAATTATTAATACATATCTAAATACTTTCATATATAAATAAATACATACATACATATATAAATACAGATTACATAAATAGATAAATAGAAGTTATTTTCCGTCGGTATACATATCTAGATAAAGCAGTTATAACGGCACCGTTAACGGTGCCGTTATCGTCGACTTAGGGTTTATACACTGGTGGTTTGTGGCAGGCAGTGATGGTGGCCGGTGGTGCGGTAGTGATGGTGGCCGTGGCATGGTGGCTGGTTTAGGGTTTCTACACGCCGCCGCGGTGGTGCGGCAGACAAAATCCGCGGTGCTGGTGCGTTATAACGCGGCCGCGGTGGTGCGGCATAAAGCCACCATGTGGTGGCGTCGGTGCTGGTGCGTTATAACGCGGCCGCGGTGGTGTGGCATAAAGCCACCATGGTGGTGGCGCCGGTGGTGCGTTATAAGCGCCACCATGGTGGTGGCACTTGTGGTTCCCCAAACAACAAGCTATAGATACACATATAGATACAGATATAGATATAGAAACTTACATCACCCATGTCGATATGTTAGGAAACAACACGTGATTGCTGAAAGGTTTCTTCGAGATTCCGTCACGTGAACAAAATATGGGATTCGAATAAGATATTCGTGGTGGGGTTCGATGGTCCCCTCCTTCAAGTGTTCAATAATCAAATAATGCTTCACGGGTCAAGAAACCCCCTTTTGAGATCTGAAATCGACATGGGCCGTTATGGGGCTGTTATAACGGCCCGTTTTTTTGGTCAAAGAGCGTTATGTTGACCGTAGTCAACCGTCAACATTTTTCTGAATGAACCGTTATAACGGACCCATAACGGACCGTTATGGGCCGTTATAACGGCACCGTTTTGGTGCGTTATTGACTTTTTGGTCAAACCGAGATTTTTTTGTCTTGTAGCCCATGGTGCGTTATAACGCTCCCATAACGGCGTTGACTCCGTTATAACGTCACCATAACGGTGCGTTATGTTGAATTTCTATGGTCTTGACTGAAAGGTGCGTTATAACGCACCAATAACGGTTCAGTGGTGGTATGGGCTGCAAAATTGGAGAGAGAAAGGGTATTTCCCCAATGTTGGGGGTACCCTTGAGGGTATACGGGCCAAAATCCCACAAATAAGGCAAATTGCATGAAAAGGTAATATATCTTGCCTTGATTTCTATTTTGAGTAATATACTTGTAAAACATTCTTTTAGTACCTAAGATGAAAGTTTTCAAACGTTAAGGAACCATTAATAGGTTATCATGTTAACATGACAAATGATGTTGCATCCCAAGTCTTTATTATTTGTCAATATAACAAATGAATCAATGATGTACAAAACTTTTAACATTTCTATGTTTTTTTTTTCATTTTAAACAAAAAAAATAAATATATAATTTTATACCTTATTTTTATTTGTAATTAATTAATAACATCAGTTTGCTCTCGTAAAATCTTACACTCTAAATAAATGACAAACTAATTATTAATATTAGCAAGTATTAATAATAAATAAATATTGTAATTATTATGTAAGTTAAATAATTTAAAAAACATTTGAAAGAATTAAATTAATATAAGTTGAAAGAGTTAAAAATAAATTATTATATATGTATAATAATTTGGAATATAGTGAAATAAATTTTAGAAATAATTTACATTAATTAATGATTTATATAACCATTATATTACAATATGAGTAAAAATAAAATCGGTTAATTTAACATATCATCGTTAATTTATAATTTTTTATCGTAATTAAATATATAATAAATATTTTTTCAAATTATTTAACTTACACAATCATTATAATATTTATTTATTAATTAATACTTATTAATATTAATAATTAATTTTTCATTGCTTTAGAGTGGAATATTTATGAGACCAAACTTACACTATTAATTAATTAAAAATAAAAATAAGTTATTGTATTATATATTTAAAAAAAATTGTTTAAAATGAAAAAAAGAAACATAGAAACGTTAAAAGATTTCCACATCATTTATTATATTGACAAATAATAATACTTGGGATGTCACATCATTTACCATGTCAACATGATAACCTATTAATGGTTACTTGGGTAATTAAACGTTTGAAAACCTTCATATTAGATACCAAAACGAATGTTTTAAAACTATGTTACCCAAGATAGAAATCAAGGCAAAGTACACTACATTTTCATGAAATTTGCCCAAATAAATAGATTTCGAAATTTTCTCTTTCTTTATTTAAAATATTTGTTGGAAAATGCTTGTAATGTTTAAAAAAAAGAGGTGACTTTTTATTCTATTCACCAATAAGATTAAGGGGTGTTTATTTTTGACTTAATCAACTTAATGGTTGTTTGGGCTTATTCGCACAACCATTTAGACATTCACTTGTGACTTATTGGTACAAAAAAGGGCCTTTTCGCTCAATTAGAAAGGGGTTTTTGTCCCCATTAAGCCAAAATATAGACAATTCTACCCTTTAAAAAAAACAATACACGCTGCTTCAAAACACAACTTTGTTCAACAGATGCTCTTCTATACTTCCTTCCCTTCACAAACCCTAGTTGCCGAGAATATCCCCATCACTACTCCTCTGCCTTATTCCCTTTGCAGCTCCTTCATCTCCGGCGAACTGTGCTTCTCTCCAACATCGCAACTTTTCATCTCCCCACTATTTTCCTCTCCTCCCTTGTTGCACGACTGAGATCGGTGACCATCTTCACAAATGACCAGATCAACCATCGTGACTGGCAACCAGATCAGCGACTCTCGTTCCCAACAATCATTTCCCCAGTTTGTTCCTCCGTTTGATCTCCCTATCCCAAGTTTGAAGCTTGCAGATTTCAGAGTCTTCAATTACAGGTTACAATTTTATTTTCCTTTCTCGTGGTTTTTATTTCTTTTATGGATGGTTAGATATATTTGATATTTTATATTGGTGAATCTGCTATAATAATTTTTCAATTTTTATTCCATTCGTGTTGAGTTTATCTTTTGAATGAATTTTTGTTTGTTTATTTTCCGTTTGTTTCATTTTTTTATTTCACTTTCTATCCACCCCTTCATGTATTAACATTCATACATAAAATAGTTTAAGTTATTAGGATATGACTACATAATGCGACTGGTGAGCAGGCGACCTGGCCCGCAACCCCAAGCTCTACCAAAGTCAATGAATTTACATGTGACTATACACTAGGTTTGGTTTAGTTTCCCAAAATGTATCCAAGTGGTCACATTTTGCTATTGTGTGTATTGTACTTAAAAACCTATAATTCAATATACCAAAGATTCAAAATCTACCGTTTATTGTATTGGGAAACTTGTTGAAGAGGTAGCCGGTCATTCCGGCCATCTTCTACGACTTTTCCTGCGACCACATCACTCCGAAAACTTTTTTGGCGACCACACTATTTTGGTACATTAAATGGTAGGTTTTTAAGTACAGTATACACAATAACAAAATGTGACAACTTAAATACATTTTGGAGAACTAAACCCCACGAGGTTTTATACTAATATTACATGTGATGACTCGATTATTTTCATGCTATTTTATTTAATAATTGTTTCTGTAGGAACCTGACTATATATATATATATATAGAATTAGGTTCAAACAAGAACAAAACCAATTTGCAAGAATGAAGGAACCAAGGAAATCACACGTGATTTTGTGCATGGACGCCCACTCGCAGCTCACCCACTCGCCTTGTCGGCGCGTAGCAAACCACCCAATTTTCATCCCCAGCCCAAAATCACATGTGATTTCCTTAGTTTCTTTGTTCTTGCAATTGGGTTGTTCTTGTATGAATCTACCTATATATATAGGGAAGTTCAAACGAGAAACATATCAATTTAAAAAAACGTGAGAAGCAATCTCAGCCATTCATCTCGGTCAACAAAGGTGGCTTTAATCGGTCCCCCCTTTTATAATCTCTACCCTCCCATGAATTGCATCAATCCTCCGTGATCACGTCCACCGAACCGCGAGATGAGTGGCTAAGATTGCTCCTCACGTTTTCTTAAATTGACATGTTTCTCGTTTGAACATTCCCCTATATATATAAAATCATGGATAGATAGATAGATAGATAGATAGATAGATAGATAGATAGATAGATGTAAGGCTGGGTTTCGGTGAGAAGTGGATGTTAACATGAGAAGTGTGTGAAATGCTTATCCACCGTCAGATGCATATGGATGCACATTAGGATAAGATACACCAAGATAATAAATTGCATCGAGATGCACCGAATCAATTCCATTCTAAACTACAATTAATGCGATCACATGTGATTAAAAGAGATTAATCGTTCAAATTCGCTTCTCAATTTTCTCACCATTAGCTCAACTTATCATATGATTCTTCGCATATATATATAGAGAGAGAGAGAGGGAGAGAGAGAAAGAAATAAAGAAAGGTTTAAATGAGAAATGCTAAAAAAGTGAGATGTAGAGAAGTGATCTCCTCCACTCATCCGGTCAATAAAGGCGGCTTTGACCGGTTACGGTGGACGCGATCATGGAGGAGTGACGCGATTCATGGAGGGTGGAGACGATTAAAGGTGGGTGACCCGGTCAAAGCCGCTTTTATTAACCGGATGAGCGGTGAAGATCACTTCTCTACTTCTCATATTTTTAGCACTTCTTATTTTGTTAGCACTTCTCATTTAAACCTAATACTATATATATAATCAGGAGAAAACCTTGAAAAAATAAAGAATTGAGTAACTCATTAAAACCATTAAATTAAGATGATCAACTAGATATGGTTAAAAACATGATTACAAGCAGGGTGAGCAACGAGTCCCAAAGCCCAATATCGAGTTGGTACCTTACCAATCCTAGACATAATCATATATTTCGGTATGGTAATCAGTTTCCTGTTTTTCCTATAATCGGTATTCAGTAATATCGGTACTGGGTCCCCTCTAATTGTCGATAAATACCGACTGGTAACTAAAGTAAATACCAACTGTTTTTCTTGTTTACGAATGTTTTTTTCTTGATTTTTTTGTTAATATTTTACAGTGATTGTGATATTTTTCTTTGAAGGTTGTAAAGTAAAATCGACATTGATGGAGTACCACTAACGTTGTATCGAGATACCGTTATCGGTACTAGTACTAGTAGATATGGCCAAATACCGGGTTCGGACGAGCCTTTGTAAGGATTATGTGCAAGACAGTAACGGAAAAGGTTTACCGTGTCCAATGTTATAAGACACTAGTGGGTCACACTGCTATACACTGAATTAGAGATAAATTGGATTTACCAGTTGGGTGGAATAATTAATTAGTTTAATTAGTTATTGAAGAGAGAAAATTGCTTTGTAATCTGGTTTGAACTCGGCTTTTGGCCTTTTGTTTTCTTTTGTTGCTTATAAAATTGCCTGGAGTTTTCCTCTCAAAAAAAATTATTGAAGAGAGAAATAAATAATAAACAGTTATTTGTTATTTATAGGTAAATAAAATATTAGTTTAATATTTTATGACTAAATTAATTAATAGTTCATTAGTTAATTAAATGATTTATATTTAATTAATTGTTTATTAATTAAATGAGTTTGAGTTTAATTAAAAAGTTATTGGGCTTTCTTAATTAAATAGACTTGGGTATTACCATATTTAACTTTATAAATAAGGTAAACCTAAAAGGGTTTTTCAATTCATATTCATTAGTTGTCTTTACCAGAAAAAACCTAGAGAAAAACCTTCTAACCCTCTCTCTCTACTATCGACGCACACACACATACATACACAAATCAGTTTAATTTGTGTATCCGGGTAATCATAAGGCGGTCTAGCAGTCTATCTCACGATGGTGCAGTAGTAGTGTACGTCCAGACGTTTTTCTGACAGCCTAAAGGTATACCTAATAAACCCCCTTAAATGTATCTGTATTGAATTGGTTGGATCTACGATTGGGATTTTATGTTTTATTCCGCTGTGCATTATATCTGTTTTATACACGCCAAATCCCAACAGCCTTAACCGGGCCTCTCAAGGACCGGGCCTCAACAGTGTTTTTTGGTCCCTGACTTTTTTTAACCGCACCTAGACCAGTCGGGCTTAGGAGGAAAATACCATAACCGGTCTTTTGACCATTTAACCGGTTATAGGTAACCGGGCCTTAACCAGGCCTATAACCGGGCTTTCGTAGGATCAAATTTTTGTTTTTGTTTTTTTAACATAAAAATACTAAAATAATTTTATAAACTAATTTTACATTGTATAGGTAACTTATATTATAAATGTAAACTATAATATAAAGTATAAATATAAATTATAATATAAACTTATAAACTACATTTATTTCATAATCAAGTTTATTTTAAACTACTAAAACATATAAAACAAATATACTAAAATCGGGCCGGGGTTAACCGGGCCTTGTTTTTTTGTTCAAATCTATAATCGGGCTAGGCCTAACGGGCCTTAACCGGGCTTCAGCGGGCTTTAAAAAACCATGCTTGATTTCGGTCTCGGACTTGGTTAACCGTTCGTAACCAGTCGGACCGGGCTTCTTCGCCATCCATAAGTACTAGTACCAAGATACAATATACTTTAGTCGATCCTGTTGAGCATGTACCAAGATACATGCTTGATTTCGATTCTACTGATTCTCAATATTTACATGGTATCAGAGCCAATGTCTACCACTCTAGGATTAACATGCCGCTTCTCTCCTAGTCCCCTCGTGACCCTTCTAGGCTCTCTATTAGCCTCTGTTGGAGGGGGAGTGTTAGAGTCCCACATCGGCTAGACTTGGACCAAAATCTTCACTATATATGTTGGAACCCCCTTCTCTCCTTCTCTTTTGGAGATTACATCTAGGGGTTCCACATATTATTACATGGTATCAGAACAAGGTTCACCCGTGGTTGGTCAAAAAGCCGCACGGACTCCACGTAACCCAAAGTATACACGTGTTAGGAATGCCACATGTGAGGGGGCGTGTTGAGCAATGTCCCACATTGGACACGAAGTGAACTTGTAATGTGCTTATAAGGGTCCTGAGCTACTTCAATCATAGCCAATTGATTTTAAGTTGGAACCTACAAACATACAGATTCTATATTCGATATTGTTTACATTTTTTATATCAGGAATTTTCGATACCATCACACTTTGGTACGAGATCAGTCCGATGTTAACCCTTAATTACAACTATCTTTTAAAAGAATATCAATCTCCATCTTTTTAGCATAAAATAAGTGAAAAACAATAAAAATTGGAGAAAACAAATTACACTAGAAAAACGAGCACCTTTTTATCTAAAATTTTACATTTATTTAAATAATCTATTTATCCACCCTGGGTTTTATAGGTTTTCGATTTTTCTTTTGAAGGTTTTCTAAAATCTTTTTGCAATCATATATGTATGCAACATTAAAAAGCAAAGGCTGTGAGAGTGGAGGTACCGGTGATGTGTCGGTTGTACGATGTGTAAGGGCGTCAACTATATATACATTATATATAATATAATATATGTATATATCTCCACACGCGCCGTCCAAAACGCGGGTCCAAACAGGTCCCCACCCACAAGCCCTCCTAGCCTGTCAACATGTGAACCATTATTTATCATCGAATATACACCAAAACCCCATGTGGTTTACTAACATTTTTAATATCAACCCCTCTATTTTTCACTCAACACTCCCCCACACCCATTTCTTTTTTCATCATCATCAAAACTAGTGTTGTATATAGGAACCGTCTTAGAAATCACATTATAGAAATTTATTTGGCCACTTCTTCAAAATTGTAACCGGTCCTTAGACCATCTCCAATAGAATCACCAAATCTTACAGTAAACACTAAATTTGGTGTAAATGTTACTATTCACATCTCCAATAGGGTCACTATTTTTCACACTAAATTTAGTGTGATGAATAGTATCACACTATATTTGGTGTAACACTATTTTTACACTATTTTTAACACTACTTTTCAATGTAAAAAGGATTTGGTGAAAAAATAGTGTTACCCGTTGGAGAAGATTTACTAGTAACACTAAATCCTACACTATTTCTTACACTACTTTTAACATTTGGTGTAAAAAATAGTGTTACCCATTGGAGATGCTCTTAACCAAACTACAAAGAAAAAAAAACGTAACTAATTTTGGTTCAAATGTCTAGGCTGAATTCATGTTTAGGGACTATTCATTTTGTAATAATTAAGGGATAGTTTTATAACCAGTCTTAGGGGCTATTTATTTAAATACTATTACTTATCATATTTGACAATATTTTATTATCTTAAAACGATATCGTATGCAACAATTTACCCCAGTAAACACTTACTGATCTCACTTACCAGGTAAGACTCTCGGTTCATGTTATCGATTATTACCCGCTAAGATTCCACTCCTTATCATGTTCAGCACATAAGATAAATTGATCTAGTAAGCACTTATCAGGTAAGTATTAAGTAAATGGCCCGTTGGGCTTTTAGGAATAATGTGCACCTCTCCATAAATTATCATCATTTTAAATGGAAATAGTGTTTCTATTGAGTCAAACAAAAATACAAGATTACTATGTCAGAACAAACTGTAATATATAAGAATATGTATCATAGAAAGTGAATGACCTTATTCATGAGCATGTTAGGATATGTGGGAATTAGTTGTATTGTATAGAGTCAATAACTATAAGTTTGAAACCCAACAATTGAATCACTTGACTCAATTGGAGTAAGGTTATAAGTTGTATACTTTTTGTATAATAGTTTTTATTTGTGACTTTATCATACGAGATATGATACATTCATGAAGAATATAACTTTATGTCATGCTTGTTTGTATGCATATGTGTATATGTATATATACACAAAAACAATAATTTTATGATAAAACATGATCCACAATGTTATGTCGTCCATTGTATGAATGTATAACTTTATCAGATGCATTTTTAAACTATTTTTGTGACATTGATTTAAAACATGGTAGAAAATACGTTTCAAGTTCCATAACCTTTGGACAGGTGGATCCAAAAATTTTGGTGATGGTGTCGAAACTAGGATCATGGTCATGTAGTTGGCGATGTAATTTATATGTTTATTAAGCGTGATATGCCATAACTTTTTTCTTATGAATGGATCCCAAAAGGGATAATTCAAATCAACTTTTTAGACATCAAATGAAGGTACTTGAGAAATCTTACCAGAATATCCATCATCATCAGTTTCAAATATTGGTATTTTCTATAGAATCCATTTTTCTAGTGAAATAACAAAACAATTATCACAAATATAATAATTAGCATCAACTAACATATCATAGCCCTAGCAATTAACAAAAATATAAAATTCAAGCATCAACTAATAATAAACTTTAATCCTAATAATTAAAAATTTTAATAAGTAAGCATCATTTGATAAACCTTAACCATAACAAATTAATAACCGACAATTAACAGAAAGCTAATAATTACACGTTAACTAACTAACAAACTAACAAACTAACAAACTAACTAACCATGAGTCCATGATCCTACCCGTTAATATAACAAATACAATAAAAACAAGCTGATATTTTACAAAGACAAACGCTATATTTATCGGGATTATAGCAATATATTTAATTATAAAATTAAGTTTTATAAGACAAAAACTACAATTTTTGAAATCGGATCACTACTCCTTTTTTTACAAATACAATAAATGTCTAGCCCAGTAGTGGTAGGTAACATCCTTGTGCTTGCCTTGAAACATCGGTTGGCGCAGGTTCGAGCCCTGCTCGGTACAAAAAGGCCAAAGGCCTTATAGACCTCTTTTGCGGTATCTAGCTCTTGACCGGTCTTCGGGTTAGTTCAGGGGCGAGTTTATGGGTTGACCTTCGAGTCGGCTTATGGACGCGGGAGATTAGTCGGTACCCGTATGGATCCGGATATCCCTGGAACGTGTGTGTGAGTTATAAATGCCGTTAAAAAAAACTACAATTTTTAAAAGTTTATGGGGTCAATTGACCCCCTTAATCATAGTGTAGGTCTGCCTAGTTTGGAGGATTCTTGTTATAAAATAATGGGTTAATGACTTATTAGGGTAACAAACTATTCGTTTTGTACAAAAAATACCATTGAATGTTTTTTTGTACTCGATATACCAATGAACTATTTTTTTTGTACACATTATACCATCGCAACCGGGAATAGCCGGTTTTGACCTCGATTTGTACACATTATACCATTGAACTATTTTTTTTGTACACATTATACCATGGAACTCTTTTTTTTTTTACACATTATACCATTAACCTTTGATATGTTTACAAAAAATGTGGCAATGACTTTCTTCAAGATACCACCACTACCACAACCACTACCACCACCTCCCTCCTCCTCCACCACTCCCCAATTCTCCTTTGCATACTAAAATTCATTTCTCCACCGGAGTTCCTTAACGACGAAGACATACTCACGGACTTCTTGCCGGAAAAGGAAAACCCACCACCAACAACAACAAGGGCTCTTCCACTGGGTTTTACGGGTTCGGGTCGCATCTGAGTTCTCCGGTAGAGTTCGTCATGGGTTCCACCGAGATAGAAAGCGACGAAGAGGATTACCTCACTGGGTTGACCCGAAAGCTCTGTAACAACACTCTTTCAAGACGATTTATGGAAATCATATTTCAATTTCAATGTATGCATAAAACATATGTTTAAGGAATTGTCACCTTTTTTGTAAGCATATCAAAGGTTAATGGTATAATTTGTACAAAAAAAAAGAGTTCAATGGTATAATGTGTACAAAATAAATAGTTCAATGGTATAATGTGTACAAATCGAGGTCAAAACCGGCTATTCCCGGTTGCGATGGTATAATGTGTACAAAAAAAAATAGTTCAATGGTATATCGAGTACAAAAAAACATTCAATGGTATTTTTTGTACAAAACGAATAGTTTATTACCCTAATAAGTCATTAACCCTAAAATAATTCCAAGAGGGGCTATAAGAATATATTGCGCATCATCAAGGGTCTCAATGAATATTAAACCAAATACCAAGGATTTAATGAAGAAAATCTCGCACTGGAAAAATGAAACACCGTCGTTTCTCGTCTTACGTTTTATATCTCTCTAGTCATTAACTGTATTTATAATTTTTTTTAAAATTCAAGTTGATTGCTTTTTAGTTGAATATTTCCACTCTTCTCTAATCTCACCCGACTCGTATTTCAAAGCTTTGAATAAATCATTTATTTAAACTTAATTGAAAATATAAATCATATGATTATTTAGCGGTGATATATAAGGCTATGCATATCAATTAGGGGTGTAAATAGGTCGGGCTGGATTGGGTTCGGGTTCAACCCGTTTATTAATTGGGTTGAAAATCTAAACCCAACCCAACCTGTTTAATTAAATGGGTTGAAATTTTCAACCCAACCCAACCTGATGGGTTGATGGGTTGGTAGTGGGTTGACCTGTTTATAGGTTGATGAGTTGGTAGCGGGTTGAACCTGAGTAAAACTTTATGTTAGGTTTTGGGAATTAGGGTTATATCCTATCTTTTAGTTTTCTTATTATTTATTATTTAAACTTTATGTTAAAATAAAAAATTAAATTAAATAGTATATTATATGGGTTACAAACATGTTAGAAATGGGTTGAGAACAGGTTAACAGTGGGTTAAAATCAGGTTGTAAATAGGTTGGTTTGGGTTGTAAACAGGTTGGAAATCTCAACTCAATCGAGACCCAATAAATAATTGGGTTAGGCGGGTTGACCCAATTAACTTAAACGGGTTGAAAATCTCAACCCAACCTGCTACTATTGGGTTGGGTTCAGGTTGGGTTGACGGGTTGGGTAATTTTTTGACAGCCCTAATATCAAGTATCTGAGCTAGGTGGGCATCATCCGGCGAGCTAGCGGGCTCGGTTAGGTTTCGATACGCGAACGGCGGGCTCAGCCGCATGAGGCTGCAACGGTGTGGCCACACTGATCAACCGCTCTATCTCCTCTCTCACACTCTTTTCATTGTTTTTTTTATTTTTTAATTATATTGAGTATTTGGTTTGGAAGGGTTCGGGTACTAAATAGAAAGAGTTTCAGAGGGGCTTATTGTATGTTTATAGAAAAACTGATATGACGTAGATGTGTCAATAAGACTTAGAGGTCTGAAAGGGTTCTGCTACGTACACCTTAAAAAATAAAATAACATGGTTAACTTTATTGTACTTTTTTTTTTCGGTTTGTTTAAACTTTTTATGATGATCTATCAGTAATATTTCGGTAGTCATGGTACTCAAATCTCAATAATTGTTATCTATTAAAAAACAATAGTTTCGTTTTAATGGTGCAAACATGTTTCATTAATTTTCAATTGTTATCAATTGAAAACCATTTCATGCATCAAATTACATAAATGGTGCAAACACGTGCCATTATTACATACATAAAATTCCATTATTTTCCATTGCTATTTATTGAAAACTAATCGTCATATCTATCGACAACCAATCAAATTTCAAGTGCAAACACATCTCATAAGCGAACTTGTATATAATGAATTAAGTAATCATATTTATTGGTTCATATTTCCTAAGATGGTTTAGAATGGCATGGAAATACTGACCGATGATTCTTTGAACTTAACTGACCATCCATTAAGGACCAGCTTCAGATAATGTTTTTTTATCCTCACACCTAATATAAGGACTGAACCCGAATTCGAACCTTAAACTTGCTTTCCAAAAATTCCTCCTTGACTAAGTTAACGGAGCATTTATGGGAGATGGCTATGCTGCTGGACCAAAGGCCCATTGGCATTTGTTGGAGCAGATTTCATTCATAAACATAAATAAACTTGTATATAATCAATCGAGTAACTATATTTAACGTGGTTCACTTGTGAAACATTAAACCCAACTTTTTATCTTACTATGAACAACATCTTATCTTAATAGAAACAAGGAAATATCAGTTCATATCAACAACGTATACATATGCAACATTATGAGGATCATATGAGAAAGAGAGTAAATGTGATAATCTAATTTAAAATGGGTTTGGATTCTTGATCACTTTTAATCTCATGACTACCCAATAATACTTCTCATTGGAATTGATCTAACACATCCTGATGCATCTCATTATGTTGATCACAAATAGGATTGATCCAATAAAAAAGATCCCTTTTAACCATTGTCATCATAACATATTATGTTGATTACAATTATGCTTCCAGTATTACCTTTCATTGGTTTCTTCCTTATATTAGATGAATTCCCTTTTCAATAGATCTCCTAGATTGTTGTAGCTTCCACAATAGCCATTGATCAAACCCAAAAATGGATAGCACTAGTTAAAGTTTGTACTAATTGGTTGGTTAGCATCCGAGGTGCTGTAGTGAAGTGGTCAGTGCTTGGAGGGTACATAGTGCCCACCCAAGTTTGAATCCTTCCATGCACAAACTAAGGAAATTTGTCAATTCCTTTGTAGCTCAACGATCGATAACATCTTGAGGGAGGCAATGGATGGTGTTCCTGTCTACATGGGTTCGATTCGGGCCGGACATGGGCGAGGCTCATTCGATGGTCGAGAGGATTAGTCAGGTGCCCGAATGGATCCCAAATACCTCTTCGACTTCAGTCGGGGCGTGTGTGTGTTTATCTGCCGTCCCAAAAAAAATTGTTGGTTAGCAAAAAAAGGGGGCGTATGTGTGTATACACACACATACATAGACGGGGATCCAAAAATATTGGAGATGGGGTTGGAGGTGTAAGCAACAAGATATAACAATATAAAAAATGTAAATGAAAATGTATATAAGTGAGAAACATTTTAGGATATGAGTTAACGTCTATAATCGTTCTCTATGGGTTTTTATTTTTTGAAAGTGAGAATTGAGAACTATCACATCTTCATTTGTAACTTGAGCTTCTCTTTCTATTGCACAAATCACACAAGTATTCAAAAAATGGTCAGCAATCCGGTTGCACAAATCTATCTTCACAAGCTTCATCGCAGAAAAACATTTCTCAGCTGATGTTGTTTCAACAAGTAAAACCATTGCTAACATTAGTAGTCGATACACTAAAAGAAATGTAACATGTTTCCTTGTTTTCACCACCACTCTAACAAGATTAGATACACCTTTAAAGATTAGAGAAAAGAAAGTTTGTTATATATTTGTTTACATTTATCGTTTTTCACTATGAAAAAAAAGCTAGTCATATCGGATATATACCTTTCAACTTAAAAAATCTTCCATCTACTTGCACACTAGCAATGTAGAGACAAAGTTCATGGTCAAAAGACTCAAATCTCATTAAAGATACACTACTAACAACTCTGGTAATTTTGATCGGTCAAAATCATAAAAGGAATCATGTGGATTCAATATCTTGATATTTTCTTTAAAGAGCTTGGAATAGTAAATTAGTGACCCCCAAGATATGCAACATCAAATGCAAATGAAACATCAAAGCATATGATTTTAAATATAATTGAAGCCCACACGCTTTCCATATCTCATACTATTATCGTAACTATTTTCAACATATTAAAACACCACAATCACACAAGGATACAAGTCAACCAAACGTAGAAGTGTTTAATGTATATCTCCAACTCTTATAAGAGAAAACTCTTGGTGTACCCCACTTTCGGTTTCAATTTCATTACCACCGATGACTTTTACCACTTTTTTTACTGACTTTCTATTAACATATCTTTTCTTTTGCAACAAGCAGAAACCACATTCATTAAACTCAACAAGTCGAAAGAAATTTACAACGGTATGATGTTTTTTTTTTCCAATTGCAAGAAAGATCAGCTGAAGTTGGTGTGTAAAACAATGAACATAATGTATCGACTTTTTTCATTAATAATCAAAGCTTTCAAACCATGAAGCTCATCATGCATATTGATCGCTCCATAACCTTAACTCTAACCTTTGTTGAACTCAACCCATATTCAACAAATAAATATTTAATAACAACCTTAAGATATAAAGAAGATGGCTCTTTAACATGAACAAGTCCAACAAATCCATTGGCGGATCCAGAAATTTTGGTGATGGGGATCGACATATAAGTAAAGACAACGTAAACACATGATTGACAATGCCCTCTACTTAAGTAGTTTCATCTTATTTATCTCTTTTGATTAGGATGATACTCCATAAAAAAATCTTTTGAGCGGATCTAACAAAGATAATTTAAATTAACAATTTTACATCGACTAATAAACTCCAACCTTAATTTATAGCAGAAAACTAATAAATAGACATCAACCAACAAACCCTTGCCCTAACAAGTAATAACTAACAATTTTTTTTTAGCAATTATAGATTAACTAAAAAAACTCTAACCTAAATTGCTCAAACAAATTCTCTGTATGATTCTTTAACAACTTCTCTGTATGATACTTTTATTCTCTAAATTGCTCCAACAAATCTCTGTATGATTCCTTAAAATATAGAAAATAGAAAAAATCTTCGACTTTAGAAAATTCTCTGAAATTTGATGTGTGAAGAAAGAAATTATTTTTTTATTTATTTCCACCAATGAGGTTGAATCGTTATTATTTTATTTAACATATTTAAAAAAATATTGCGATGATAAATTTATATAATATTTTAATAATATAATAGATGATGAATCTTTAAAATAAATAATCTAATATATTTTTGTTTAAAATTTTAATTTTTGAATTTTAATTTTTAAAAAATTATAAAGAAGTTTTTAAAGATGCTCTGAGAATATAAATTCACAACTACTAATAAAAAGACAAATTGTATAAAAATTAAAATTAAGCTAAAAATTACATATTTTTTGGGGTCAAAACATATGTATATTTATTAAAAAAATAAAGTGTATAATATTGAAAACAAACTATTTGAAACTTTATAGAGATCATTTGACTCCTAACTCAAACCATAAATCGGTCCCTAAAATCTTTTCTTAACAAACCTACAAGCAATAACTCATAAAAATCACACCCATTTCTTACTATCCAATTGTAAATCTGAACTCTTAGGATGGTCATTATCGACACGACACAAAAATAAACGAGTTTAGGTTGAGTATATGGTTTTGCGGGTTAACCCACCAATCCGCTTATCTTTTTAATATATTTTTTATATAGCAAAATTAATTTTGACTTTTGACTTTTACTTTTATCAATTTCAATTCAATGCTTAAAATCATTAAATCAAAATTTATTTTGGTTGTATTTGAAGTTTTGAAGTAAATTGTGTTTGCCCCGCCAACCTGTATAGTTAAACAGGTTATGGGGGTCGTGTTCCAGTTGACGGATCGTGAGTTAGTGTTAAAGATTTTGACATAATTAGTTAAACGAGTTGTGTTCGAGTTGAGCCTTTTTGACCTGTCAATCCAAACAAGACATGATTGCCACCCCTAAGACCACTCAGACCGGGCAAACAAAGTTAAATCGAAGCATTTTCAACAGCTTAAGTGGTTTGGCGGACCGATCCAGTATAAAAAACAGCCAAACATATTCTTCTAGTCTGGTATGCAACTTGAAATTTACTTGAGCGGTTTGGAGTGCTGAGTGCATCGAGTACCCAACTACACACATGTAATAATCATAAGGGGTGCTTGGTTGGGGGGGGGGTATTGCAGGGCAAGAAATGAGAATGATAATGAAAATTGTTGTTTGGTCTGATATTATATAATTGAATCATTCCTGCAGATCTATTAATTTCCATTCTTGACCAAATTGTGGGGAATAAAAATTTATTTTTACTAGTTCATGTTTTTTCATATATCGTTTCATCCCTTGATGTTAAATGTAACATCTTTTGTATTTTCAAGTTAGATGAAAATATTTTTTTTTTAATATGAAACATTATTTTATTGATTACATTGGATCAACCAAGCAACATCAATACAATGCTCATTCATATTCCCATTCTCTTGTATTCTCATTTTCATTTTCATTTTCATTCCTATTTCTTGAAATGAACCAACAATTTTTATATTATACGCTCAACCATTTTACCCAATTAAGAAAAGTCATCTGATCTAATAAAAAAGTCGATACCTAGTCGACCAAGACCAAATCTCCAATCAATTTAAACAATTCTATCTACAAACTAAACAAAACAAACTTTTTACATGTTTTGTGTAAACAAAAAATCTTATTAGACATTTTTGAATTGGACGTGAAGTTATCTTTTGAAAACCGACGGTTTTCATGTTTGCCGTACATTAACTTTCTTGTATAATCATTATATCCGATACGTTTAATGTAAACAAATTATTTTTAAAATTGTTTGAGATGATATTTATATGTTTTGTAAATTTAAATCACACAAATCTTGGTGGGTTCTTTTACGAGTCAAACCCACGTGCCCACCATGTGAACCCTTGAAGGGTGTGTTTTCTTCTCATGTTCCTTTCTCATTAACAATTCTTAAATTTAATTTTACATCATTAAAAAATTAATTTCATATAAATTACCGTTATCTAGTTTTTTAAAAAATATTTTTATTTTTATTTAATTTCGGAATGTCCTTACAATCTACAACATTTAATTGACTACAAAGTTTTAATAAATTAAGGTTCCTTTTACTAAAATCAGTTTTGGGATCTAATTGGGTTTCGTTTTAGAATATTATTGAATCAAAAATTTCTAATATTTAAATAATAGACATGAAACAAGAAAGTATGACACCGTAAACTTTTATGTAAAAATATTAAATTATTTTAGAATTTAGTATTGTTTTTCTTTTAAATAAGTACAGGTACTCAAATCAACATAAATATCAACTAATTTATTGTAACCATTAGGCCATCCGCAGCCGTGCAGGTCATAACACCTGCACAGGCTGCCACCTCAGCGCCACATCAGCTTTACCACTACCTTACCATTACCATACCATTCATCCACATCCGTACAGGTCATACCACCTGTATAGTTTTTTTAAAATTAACAATTTAAATTAACAATTAACAATTCATTTTAAAATTAAAATTTAAACTAACAATTAAAATTAACAAACAAAATTAAAATTAAAAATAACAATTAAAATTAAAGTTAAAAATAACAATTAAAATTAAAATTAAAAATAACAATTAAAACTAAAATTAAAAATTACATTAAAATTAAAAATAAGAAACTATTCGAAAGGAGGCCAATCGTATTCAATGCGCAACCGCGCCTTCTCTCGCAACGTGGTCTCCAAAATGGGACCCGAGAGATGGTTGTGAGATGATGTGTAGAATTGGAAGTGTGCCATCCTTTGTTTTTCTTTAAGTATATCCATAAGCCCGGTGATACCATGTGTGAGAGCGCCTACTTGGGTTGACATGCCCGTGTTGGTATCGTTTGTCGAAGACGAAGACCCCGCACGTCTCGCCGCGTTCCGACCCATTGGTTGTGGCCGTTCGGTTTGTGAGCGGTGCTCATCATCCCCGAGGTGGGTGTAAGTACGAGCATCGGAATCGCCGGGGGAGTCCGTTTGGGTTTCGAACGTTTTCGACCGTTTGTTTGTAGGCGCGCAGATGTCCGATGGGTTCATCATTTCCACCGGGTTGTACTTCGGGCATTCGATGAGAACTCTCCAAGCGGCTTGGTGAGGGAATGTTCGATTATACTCACGTCGGTATCGCTCGAGCGCTCGTTCCAAGATATTAACGTCGGATTCGCCGCTATTTCGGTGATTCAACGTGTTGTTGTAGATACAAACAAATTTCGAGACCCCCGATAGAAGCAATCTCACTTTGGTTTGCACGGAGTCGCTTGAGCGGACATTGGGGCCGTACCCCATGCGTATGTCTAACGACCTTTTAACGGCCATCCAAAAATTGTCTACTTCAAAAATGAAAAAAATTAAAACACATTAGCGAATACTTAAGTACGTTAAAAAAACGGTTTTTTATTTACCTCCCGTTCGATAGTTACCTATGGTTGAATCCTCCGAGATTTCGGCCCACGATTTCGCCAACTCGACCTCCTCCTCACTCGACCATGGTTTAGGAGGCGCTTTAGTTTTGGTCGGGTTCGCACTCGAGCTCGCTTCTACGTTCTTACCCTTCCCACGTTTTTTACCTTTGGGTTGTGGCGGCGGTGGCGGTGGCGGCAACTCTGGTTGGGTCTCGGGTACCTCCTCGTCATCTCCCCACGATTGCGGTGACAAGTTGGTTCCATCTCGTGGTTCCCACACTTGTGACGGCGTGGGTTGTTGGGTTTGCGTCGTGGGTTGTTGGGTTTGCGTCATCGGTTGTTGGGGGTGCATTGTATACGTCATCATAGGGGTATTCGCGATCATATTCGCATACGCCCAATTGTTGTCGACCATTGGGGTTTGCGGCCAACCCGATGGAGGCAACCAACTTCCAAACCCCATGGGGTTCGTCATTGCGGGGCGATAGACACCCGACGGTGGAGGCGTTTGGGATGCCGAGTTAGGACGTCGGGAACCGGAAGGGGTACCGTGTGGATCCATGAAGATGAAATTGAGGGAAGATGAAGAAGAGATGGGATAATATGTTGAGGAAGAGATGAAGATGAAATTGAGGGAAGATGAAGAAGAGATGGGATAATATGTTGAGGAAGAGATGAAGATGAATTAGAGTGGTAAAAAATTGAATAGATGAATTATATATATATATATGTAAAAAGTTTAAAAAAAAAGTAAAAAAAAATATATGTATATATCCGTTGTATAACGGTAAAAAAAGAAAAAAAAAAAAAAAAAAAACGCAACGGTATGCTCTCACCGCCGCACCCTCTCACCGGTACCATACCGGCATACCGCGGCGGTGTTACCGCCGGTATGCCGGCTGCACCGGTCCCAAACCGGTTGCGCCGCGGATGGCCTTACAAATTACTTAGAATCATTGCTCATTTGCTTCATTATAAATATACATTTAACTAGTATTGATACTATGCGTTGCACACAGTTATAAAAATTCATGTGATATGCCGTATTTATGTATATTCTTATCCGTCAATATCTTTGTTTTTATATTTGTTTTGATTTATTTTCATGGTATTCAGAGCCTAATCAGTGTTTTCTTCAGATTTCAGGTTCTTAAAGTCGGATAGAAAGATCAAAAAAAAAATGAGAAAACTCAACACAGGGCACGACTCACGCCAAGAGCCTGTTGACTCAAGTCGCGAGATAGAAGTTGTTTCTTCAAGGATTTTGCAAGTTAAAGCTCACGTTGTAAAGAGAAGGTTTCAAGAGAAACTTGCCAAATCGAAGAGATAAACACAATCCCGTAAAAGATTATGCTGATCGTGGCTCGTGCCGCGAGAAAGTCCGACCTTCATTCTATAAATTCGACTTTCCCCAATCATTGAGAGGATCAAGTCAATTTGAGAATGAGATCAATTAGAAAGCACCTTGGTTATTCTGGAGTTTATGAACCGACATCTGAAGAGTGTAACCGAGGGTAGATCATCAATGATTCGACCATAGAAAAGAATCCAGGGTGTTCCTTCAACAACTTCTACACGATTTTGATAATATGTTTTCAGATTTGTGTCTACTTATTGTGTTGAACATCCTTAGCATGTCTATGTGCTACTTTCTTTGTATTCACTATGACGTAATAAACCCTAGATAGGTTTGGTTTTACTTTATGGTTTGATTATCTTTTCTTGAACAAGTATCTGTTTTTTAATTCAAAGTTTTCAGCTTTAACTTTTGCTACTTTAATTTGCTGATTGAGTGTATCTATAGATCGAGAAGTCATCATAGTTGATCAGTCTTTTCTACTTTTCGCTTTGGTGACCTAGTAGGCAATTTACCGGAAATGGAAATTGAGATTAGGGTTCAATAACCTAGTTGATTGCTTTTTATAAAAACCGATATTTGAAATGAAAGTTCTTAGATTGAAGGATCTGGTGAAAACCAGTCAAGTAACTGAATGATAATCAGAGTGTGTTAATTACATATGATTAGAGGTGAAAACCCTAGTAACCGTGTGATTAATGTTAAGAAAGACAGATAGAAATCTAGTTAATCGACTTCTAAAAATTTCATAATTAACAGGGTTTAATAAACCAAACCAATGTCTAGGGGGATTCTATTCGTATGTATATACAGTTCTTTCATTAGATTAATTTCATCAGTTTTTAGATTCAGTTTAGATTCTTATTAAAAGTTTTAGTTTTTATTAATTTTTAGTAGTTGATAGCAAAAATTCTTTCTACAAATATTTCCAGATTAATTAAATCAATTCTAGATCTTGCAATTAACTAAACTGTTTCCTGTGGAGATGATAGCCGTAACTTACTCTTGCTATACCATGATTAGGTCATACTTGCCTATTTTGATCCAGTAGCATCATCATATCAAGAAGATTTCTGAAGAATAAATTCGATGATTATTTTAATATTTATAATGATGAAATGTGAATATGCAAAAATAATTATTCCAAATTAATTTATGGAGACTGGTTTCGATCCTTGGCAGTTGTTACCATTTATACATACTAAATTTCTTTAGTTTAGATGAAAAATAAATAAAGAAGTAGAAGAAGGATCTTTAGCAGGCCTATAAACGAATCGAACAAACACGTACGAGGCCTGTTCATGTTCGTTTCTTTCAGTTTAAAAGAACGCTTAACCGAACGAAAAATTTTGTTCGTGTTCGTTCATTTAGCATATGAGGATGTTCGTGTTCGTTCATTAAACTCTTAAACGAACGGTTCACGAACGTAAACGAACATTAACAAACGAACATGAACAAACAGAAAATCCTACACATTATTGATTAACATCCAGAAGTTTTATTCGAGAGGATAGAGGGTGTGTAGTATTTTTTTAACTTTATTTAAAACGTAGTTAAATAATCAAATTACTTAATAAATAATGTATAATTTAAAAATAATTATATATACCAATATAAATGAACGAACATAAAGAAACAATTCATGAACGTAAACGAACGAACGGTTCACGAACATAACCGAACGTTCACGAACATAATTGAATGAACGAGAATGTTGTTTGTGTTTGTTCGTTTATTTAAACGAATGTAAAATCTTGTTCGTGTTCGTTTATTTATTAAACGAACGAACATAAACGGACTTCCTGCCGAACAAAATAACGTTCGGTTCGTTTACAGGTCTAATATTTGGGATGAATATTGTTTTAAATCAATATAAGCCAAATAACCAACTTTAATTCCTTGCTTCTACTTGCAAAGTAATGCTAGATTTTTTTTGAGAGGGTAGGTCAAATAATAAAAAGTTTCAATTAACAAGCTACTCGCTTACCCTTCGTTTTTACTTTTTCAATTTTGTTGAATTTTAATTGGTTAGGACAAAGTCCTTTAAAAATGTCTCCTTTTTAAAAAAAATATCATGTACAAATTCTATAGGTTAGGGGTATAATCGAGCCAAAACAGCTCACAATCTACTTGAGAACGACTAAAAAGATGACCAGAGTCAACTTGATGTGAACTAAGTCGAGCTAGAGCTTGAGCTACTCGAGTAGGGTTTCAAATCGAGTTCGAGTTACACAATGCATTACAAGCCATATGTCCATTTTTAATGTCTGTATTCTTCTAATTGGTTGATCCATGTATACTATTAGTCTTCATTCAACCTTTGAATTTGATGTACACACCATCTTGTCTTACTTCATCCATTAGTATGCCAATGGAACAATAAAGAAAACAGGATTCCAATAATATGGTGCTTCGTACTTGCTTAGCATAGCATGTTTGTACATGTTCTCATACCAAGGAGGTAATATAGATTATGAATCAAATTTGTTAGCAAAGTTTATGGTTCAAGGTTCGCCTTGCAAGTAGTAGTATTTTTCAGATTATTATTTCTCTTAACTTTGTGTTGATATTCTTTCGGCTAGATGACAAACCAGTCCTCTTTTGTAACGATTTCGACCTCACTTTAACTAGTCTTCGATTTTGATGGAGGTATTTTGCTCTTTGATCAAATTAGATAATTATAAGGCTTTTATATAAGGGTTAATTACATGGGTGTGTATCAAACTTGTCACGTTTTTTCATTGTATGTATCCAACTTTTAAAATTACCACTGTATGTATCAAACTTTGCTAGAGCTGCCATTGTATGTATCGATTTACCTTCTAAGCAGGTAACCGGTCAAAATGCCACATAGGATGCCAACTCATTGAGTAAATTACAAATTTAATCCCTCTAGTTTACTGATTGGTCCCAAGGACCTGTTTTGCCTCTTTTGAAAAATCAAACTCACCTCCCCACCACTACCACTACCACCACCGCCGCCGGCATCACCGCCACCACCACCACAACCACCGCTGCCAACGCCCACCACCACCACCGCTACCAAACCCCCACCCCCACCACCACCACCGCCAAACCTCCACCACCACCACCATCGCTGCCACGACCAAACTGCCACCACCATAGCCACCACCAAAGCACCATCACCACAGCCACCATCTCATATTCACCACCACTTCAGCCATGACCAAGTCATCACCAAAACACCACCACCACAACCACCTGCACACACCACCATCTCTATCGAAAACCAACCAGACCTGTGCAAATCGAGAACCCAATCCAGATCTGGAAATCGAAAACCCACGGATAATTAAAACCCCCTTTTTGCTCGAATCCTCAAACCCTAAAATCGACATCAGATTGGAGGTTGACGGACATCCGGTGAACCCTTTGAGCGGCCGACGGTCGTGAGTTCTGCCAGCGACGGCGGCGTCGGTGGAGCAGAGGGGTGTAGAGGGTGGGAGAGGGAGATTCTTTTGGGGGTTTTGGAGATTCTTTTCAGGGTGGTGGAGCAGCGGCGTCGACAGATTCTCGAGGGATTTTGTTGTGGTCACCAGGAATCCGTCGGATTTTGTTGTGGTCGCCAGCGTCGACGGATTCCGAATCCATTACCACCGGCGGTGGTTGTGGTGGTGGTGGTGACGATGGCGGATGGTTTCGAGCGTGACTTCCGATTTCTCCAACTAATCGGAGATGTCACCGGAGACGTCACCGGATCTGGAGGTCACAAAAGAGAGAGATAGGAGAGATATATAATAGGGTTTTTACACTTTAACCCTTATACTTTGATTTTTGTTAAAGAAAACCTCAGGGACCAAAGTTGTAATTTACTCATTTTGAAAATAAAAATAAATAAATTCCACGTCATATATAACCTGTTCTACGTCAGCATTTTGTAGGTAACAAGTTATCTGATACATACAATGGCAATTTCTAGCAAGTTTGATACATACAACGGCAATTTTAAAAGTTGGATACATACAATGAAAAAACGTGACAAGTTCGATACACACCCAAGTAATTAACCCTTTATATAAAAATCTTGTAAGCTATATATCAAATTTACCAGCTATAGAACATTTCAAAGGTACAATATCGAATAGATTAATACTTGGTTCATAAATAGGGATCGATGACAACTTTTGATGATGACCAACTAAATTATGATGATGATATATCCAAAAATGAAATACTTAAGATCAAATGGTATCAATTGAGGTAATATTTGATGACTTAAGTTCATCAAATATGTCTCTCAAAATAAGATAATTAAAAACAATTCTTTCTAAGTGTTAATCAGATGTTATTAGTATTATACACAAATACGATGGTTGAGACCAACACCAATCCACACTACCATATACCATCACTTTCCTCCCTCTCTTCATCCAATGTATCATCCTCACATCTACCAACCCATACCATAATAACCCGCCTCACCAAAAACATCATAAAACCCAATCCTAAATATATAAAACATGTCTCTCCCACCTTCATGCGCCTACAAGTGCTATCAAAGATCTCAAAGATCCAACATGGGTAACTGGCATGCAACTTACGTTTCATGCTCCTACTTGTAACAACACTTGGAAACTCTTTCTCCCTCATTCTAAAAATATGTCATAGGTTATAAATGGTACTTCACATAAAATACAACCTAGATGGATCTCTTGATGGTGTGAATTCCGACTTATTGTAAAAGGATTTCATCGATACTCAAACACTGACAACTCTGAACCTTTTAGCCAAGTCATAAATTCTACTACTATATTGTTCGTTGTTATCCTTAGCGGTCTGTCGAGGTTTGTCTCTTAGTCAACTCGACATGAACAATGCAATCTTGAAAAAACTTTCAATGATCATGTTGAGATGTCCCAAACCACTGACATAGATGATAAAGACAACCCAACCTATGTTTGCGAACTTAACAAAGCTATTTATGGCCTAAGAGCTTTGTATACCCAAGTTAAAACCTTTTTCATCTCCTCCGATTTTTGAAACTCCATCTCCAATCCATATCTCTTTTTATACCAACATGGTGATGCCACCATCTACCTCTTAGTCTATGTTGACGAAAATATTGTCACCGAACTAAGTCCCTCTTACCAAACAAAATTCATTACCCCACTTGCTGATTATGTTTCTCTTAAATGCCTTGGTTTTTTCTCTTATTTTTTGGGCATTAAAGTCATCCCAAATACTCATGTATTTTTCCTCAATCAAATTAAATCCATTCATGACCTCCTAGTAAGTATCACATGCATGACCTCGAACATGTATCTACCCTTGTAACTCTAAATTATCTTTTCACCTTGGCTACAACCTCACCCTTTTGGAACCATACAAATTACGATCGTCCTTGGCAAGTTACCGGTACGTATAGTTCAAATGATTTGATGTTGCCTATGTTGTTAATAAACTATCACAATACATACACTACCCTTTTAACGATCGTTAACTTGCTCTTAAATGGATACTATGGTACATAAATGCCCCTTCTCATTATCGTCTTTAACATTACAATCATTCTGCTATATGACTCCATGCTTTTATAGATGCTAACTGGGCTCGGGCCACAAATAACTATATTTCCACCACCAACTACTTAGTTTACCTACATTGCAATTCAACTTATTTGATTTGCATGAAGCAACTTTCCTTAGCATGTTTCTCATCTAAAGCATGGTCAATTTCCGACATAACGGCCAAAGTACTTCACATATGCTATTTGCTCATTAAGTTTGTGTTAATCTTGGTGCCACTCCCACATGAAGCATCTTGCATCAACCATCCATTTTCTTTATGAATAAGTCCAACTTCACACTATTAGGATTTAACATATATATTCCCAAGGACGATCATTTAGCAGATGCTCTTACCAAAAGCACCATTCTTTGCATTACTTTGGACTTACCCAACGACGCCCATCTTGCAAGGGAATGGTAAAGATACACATGTGTATCAATCAAGGATAACAATCTTTGCATGTTATCTTTTAATATCTCTGTAATATCTCCTTGCATATATGTTGGTGTAATTTTCTAATTGTCAATTTACTTCGGTTATGAAAGTTAATTTTTCCAAGGTTGACTTTTCCCTTTTAGTGCGCTAAGTGTACAATATATATATATATATATATATATATATAGGTGAAAGTTCAAATACAAACCACTTTTTCATTGTGAACGTGAGGACAACCCAAAGCGCGACACGTGGCAACAAATTTTATGAGACGCGCGACTTTTCCCGCGACCTAGTGTTATTCAGTCTGAATAATAGTGTTATTCAGACTGAATAACACTAAGTCGCGGGCTTTTTGGTTACAAGTCGCGCGTGTCACTCTGAATTTCGGCGACTTAGTGTTATTCATACTGAATAACGCTATATTCAGTCTGAATATAGCGTTATTCAGTATGAATAACACTAAGTCGCCGAAATTCAGAACGACACGTGGCGCACTCTCGTTTGTCCTCACGTTCACAATGAAAAAGTGGTTTGCAATTGAACCCACCCCTATATATATATATATATATACATCTTTGAATGTAAATAGACATTTGTTGAAACTTTTCAATCTTTATAATATGTTTTCTTGTTTGACTTGTGATTTTGAGCGTGCAATGCCCATACAATGTAATATTGATTGATGCCATTCTCAGAAATGTACATCCTATTCAACTTCGACACTTTTGGTATGTTTTGGGCCGTCTTCACATGTTTGGGACCTCCTATGTCATCCCATTCTTCTTTTACAAAACTCGTCCATCCATCCTATTCTCACACATACATACACGTAAAGTACCTAAATAATATATGGGGTTTTGGCAGTTCAATGTGATTGGTTTTGGTTCCTATTCTTAAAATATAAAACCGATCAAGACAAGTTCAGGTTCTGGTTCTCATTTTTGTGGAACCGCTAACTGTTGGGTATCTGCCGAAACTATATTTATTTTAATAAAAATAATTTAATATGCTTATCATGTTTAATTGACTAAAATTGAAATTATTATTTTACCTTTTACGGTTACACATTTACGCATATACAATTACGACCACTTTCTTCACTCAACTTATTTATTTATTATTTTTGAATTTTCTAATATCATATTTAACATTTCAAGTTGTGTTTTTTGTTATATTCGTTTTAAAATTTGGTCGTAATTATTTATATAATTATTAGCTTTGAGTTTTTATCCGATAAGTTGTCGTCGTTTGTAGTATTTATTTCGTTGTGTTGGGACTATGTAATAAATAATAGCTATTTTTTATAGCATAAAACGATAAAAAAATATTTAAAGAAATTAGACACCGGGTACCTGGTTTCGGAACCGGAAACGGCGGTTTCGGGACCGGTTCCAAAATATAAAGAATCGGTACATCCGGTTTCGGTTCCTTTATTTTAGGAACCGCCGGTTCCGGTTGCAGGACCGGTTCCATGATTTTTGGCTAGGCACCCACCTTTGCTCACCCCTAAATTACTACCTTATACGGTGACTGATGATAGCATGACAACACCTAGCCTCTGAATAGTTGTTAATTTACATGGGTGGAAACATACCGTGGTTGTTTTAGTCACGATGAATGACCAATATTTCTTTAATAAGTGTAAAGATCATTAAAAGATGGTACAACAGTTGAATAATCTTGGTTGTTTTTTATTTGTTAACGACCAAAAATAAGTCAAATATAAATTGATGTGTGCCTTTAGAAAATACAAATTCATATGACTTGTTTTTCTTTTTCTAAAAGATTGACATGTTGGTCATTGACAAACATGCCCATCTATTTATACCCTTGGCTAAGAGAAATGGAATAAAGCTCCATCCACCATATAACCATCATACTTTTCCTCTAGGGTCCCCCTTATCTTGAATAAGTTAGCCTATTTATTGCTACTACGGAAAGAATGAATGGTCATAAGATACATGGGATGTCTCAATCCTTGTTACTTTCCATTTATAGTGGACAAGGAGAGAAAATAATAAACACAAAAATATATATAAACAAAAGAAATATTATTGTAGATTTTTATGATTATTTCAATTGTTTAAAGTAAAAAAATCACAAAAATCTAGTATATCTCGATTGGAAGTACGCTTATGAAGGGTAAAATATGTATAGACCATTCCTTGTCTCTGAAGATTGAGGTGGCATTTGGTTCGCAGAATGTTTTTGGATGAAATAGAATCAGTCAAAGTATTTGACTTTGAAGAAATTAGAATGAAATGTAGTCAGGTTTGATCATCTGTTTGGTGGGCAGAATGTGAACAAAATCTGTTAAAGAAATTGAAATTTGTTTGTTTGGTTCCTAGAATTTAGCTTTGTAATTGGAATGAAATTTTGGTAAATGACTAAATACCCTTTTGATAATTTTAATTTTTGTAAACACAAAATGATTTAATATTCATTATTTACTTTACGTTTTTAACAAAAATAAAAAATAGTTATTAAAGAATTTAATAAATTAATAGAAGTTAATAAATTAATATTAATTAATAAAATAACTATATAATATTATTACTAAATTAAATAATTATTAATAAAAATAATAAAATAATCATGAAATTAATTAATAAAATAAGTTATTGTTATTGGTTACATTGGAACAAAGAGGTATATATGATATTATGAAAACACTGAATTCTATTCCATCAAAATACTTGGTAGTTGCTAAGGAATGACGAATTCCTTTGTTTGTGAAATTTAATGTAATTCAGAGATTTATTCTGTCGAAAAAAATGAATCAAAGGAAAGAACAAAATCTAATCAATGAAATTTCAACATTCCAATTGTATCAAATTTTTTTAGAATCTGCAAACCAAACGTCACTTGAAAGATTATTTTCCAAAATACATGATTCACGAAAAGTTATCATATCATGCTTAGAAGCAGTTGTACAATTTTTATAGTTATACAATTTTTTCTTTCAATCTAATTGATTTTTAGTTCCACGTAACAATAATTATCTAATTTTTTCTTTCAATTTTGAATTTATTTATTTGACGAGAACTATTTATTAAAAGTTATAATCTTAAATCATCAAAAAGTTAATATGCCTTTAACGAATCTCTACTATTATATAAAAGAAATAATTTATAAAATCAGTTATTTAGTTAAAAAATGATTTTACACATTTACACTTACTACTTCTATAGTTAGTTATTAAAATCATTTTAATCCTCTACTTTTTTATTTTTTATTATTTCAAACTCTTATCTTATAACCTAAATAATCGTATATTATGAACTAAAATGTATTAAAATTACGTTCCTATTATACAAATTATACCATCATAATCGTCTCGTCAAATACCTTCGAAATGAGCCCGATATTGACTATTTGTTGATGCAATTATATTATATATATTCTGTTATATAAAGATAGTATTTTTATTTCAATTTCAAGATTGAAGATTCAATTTTTCAAAATGCTTTCTTAATAGATAATTATTAGCATTTTCAAATTATAACATACACTAAATCTCCTTATAATTAATTAATTTATAAATTAATTCAATCAATTACTTTTTCATTTCTCACTTATCTTTTATTATATTAACATAAATTATGTATATGAACTAAAATGTATTAAAATATTCATTTTTCTTTTCAACAAATAATATCATTGTAATTGTCTCGACAATAGCATCAAAATGAGTCTGATATTGAATATTTTTTAATTTAATCATATTATTTAATATCAAGAATACATACAAATTTTTTATTTCATATTTTTTAGTATTTCGTTTTTCAGTTATTTTTTATCTATCTATTCGTTTTTCAGTTATTTTTATCTATACTATGTATATCTATATACTATTATGTAAAGAGACTTACAGTAAAATTAAAAAATTCTTGAAATTTCAAGAGTCTTACGTTTAATCGTCAAATCAAAACTTTTTAGTATGGTCAGGTAAATATTATAAGTTTCAAGAGTCTTAGATCTTACTTTTAATCGTCAAATCAAATGTTATGAGTTTGAAGATTAACTATCCATCGAATTTCTTTCAATTTTTTGATCAATTAACCTTGAATTCAATCATTTAAATAAAATTTATTTTGATCAGGTTATTGATACGTACTTCGCGCTGCAACGTGCGCGGTGTATGTCTAGTTCTTTTAAAAAATTCGGAGCACTTGGACGCAAATAATAAATCCATATACTCTTTTATGACAAATATATATATATATATATATAATAAGTTCGATAAATAATCCTTTTACAAAATTAAATCAACAATGATTTCCTACCCAATCATGACATTTTTACACCATTCAAATGATTTTTTTTTATTAAATCAGGGGCTTGAAAATAAAAACTACATTAAACCATCAATGATTTTCATTGAACGACATTAAAAAGTTACACAAGGTGAGGAGTTTCGGCTAGCCTATCATTCTTACCAAGCGACCCAAAGAATACAAGAAAAAAACTAGTAAGAAGTTAGAAGACACAAAAACAAAAAGAAAAAAACCCCACCAAAAACGCCCAGACATCCAAACCAATTAGAAGCAGGAAACGGGGTAGCGACACCTGTTAGTAGTTATGTGCAAAGTTGACAAACCAATTAATTACACATCCAATGTTACAAGACACTTGAGGGTCACACCTATGAGGACCTATAAATCGAATAAGTTAAATGAAACCCAGAAATGGAGAATTGAGATTTATAATAGTCAATTATAAATCAGTTGGGTAATTTCAGTCAGAAATCCCAAAGTTAGAGGGTGATTAATTAATTAAGTAGATTATATATTTATTGGATAAATAAATATATAATAGAATAATTAATTAAAGATATTATATATTTGTTAGATTAAATAAATATATAAGTAATTATCCAGAATAATTCTTTTCTTGGAAGAAAAGAAAAGGATAATTACAAAGAGGAAACTGAATCTGAATAAAACTGTATTTTTCCTCCATATAAATAAACCTTATGGGTTAAAAGAAAAACAATCAATTCAGTTAATCAACTAATCACAAATCAGTTTCCAGTTTTTTCTTTCTCTCTCTCCTCTCTGACCGGCGCCGCCCCCCTCCCTCGTAATAAATCAGCTCGGTTTTCGGGTTTCTCGTTCTGCTAGAGGAACATTCGTTGGTCGTTCATAGGTGGACTAATACTCGAGCAATCCAGGTATTTTAGACTGCGTTTTATTATTATTAAACTGATAAAACGATAAGTTTGTGGTTTCCGGGTTTCAAACCATAAAACGCTTCCGCAATATTTTATAGTGTTCTTCGGATTAGATTTGGTTCAAGGATCACAGTGAAACCCAACAGTGGTATCAGAGCCACGTTTCTCGTTTTATTTGTTTAAGTTTATTATAGATCCGTTAAATTCTGGTAGCTTTTTCGTATAAAAATCTGTTTTTTTTGGGTTAAAAGCTTTATGTATCGTATCGAAAAACTATTCGTCAAAATAACACCGACGATTGGCGGTGGAACGGCGGCAGTTGGCCGACCGGACCGCCAGGCCAATCGTCGATCACACACAACAAACGCACGGCGGCGTTGGTTAAACCACCAGGCCAAACCACCAGTTGGTTCGATTGATGACGACGGATGGCGGCGATCGGCTGCTGTCCGTAGGCCACGCCACCAGTGAGGTGGTGGTGGCCGATTTGTTATCCAAAAACCGACACCGCAACCACCTGAAACCGCAATCGCGGTGGTGGATGGCGGTGCTCTCGGCTGCCACGGCGGCAACAGCCGTGCGTCTATTCACCGGCCGCACCGCGTCTAGCGGTGGCGGCGACGATTCGTTGATGGCCGCCGGCTAGTGGCGATGGCTAGAACCGAAGTCGATAACCGCACCACAGATCGTGGTAACGGTGTTATCGACCACCAAGGCCGATTACGGCAGCGGTGATGGCAGCAATCGGCACAATCGCAATCGACCGCCGCACCACCGTTCGTGGTGATCGGCGGTGATGGTGGTATTGTTTAATCATTCGCCGAACGACGACGATCGCACCTTGATCGCCACCAGATCGGTGGTGATCGGCGGTTGTGGTGATGTTGTTTTCATTAATCGCCGAACGCACACTAGGTCGGTGATGATCGACGGCGATGGTGGTCGTCGGCTGCCATGGTGGTTGCGGAGGCGACTATTGTCGCGATCCACAGCCGCACCACCGTTTGTGGTGGCGGCGGCGTGGGTTGTGGAAATCACCATAGTAGTGGTGGTGGCGTTAGTTGCGATCGTACCACGACGGTGGTGGTGGTTCTTGTTTCTTGTTCGCCGGAAGCCATGGCCGCACCACACGTGGTGGATGCGGCGGCGGTTGATGGCGGTGTTGGTTGTAATCGCAAGTATTGGTGGGGGTGGTCAATGGCCGCCTGAGGGTGGCGTTGGCCGCCGCCGCCAGACCAACCACCGCTGGCTGCCTCACGGCCGTGCCTAGCGGTGGTGGTGGTCGACGAATCCATACCGCAACCACCAGAAACCACCTTGGTGGTGGTGGTATACGGCGTCATTAGTGGCGGTACTCGATCAGGTGACAAACCGAAGCCACCAGAAGCCACCACAGTGGCGGTGGTGAACGATGTCGATAGGTAGGGAAAGACCGACCGCCGCTGGCCAAGCCAAGCGGTGGTGATAATCTGACCTAGGTTCGCGCCGCGAGGATACTAACTCGCGCCGCGAAAGATGACAGTGGTGATATTTGTGCTGCTGCTGTCGTCGTTGTCCAAAAACTAGTAGTTCGCGCCGCGAACAGAAGGCTCGCGCCGCTAGTAGCGACCCGTATAGGTTGCTGCAAGCAGAGCTCAGTTCGAGCCGTGAGCAATGGTCACTAGGTCCATCGCATCGTGAAAGGTACTGATAGGGTTTTTCGATTTACAAAAACGGGTAAAGGCCCAAACAATTACCAGTTTGGTAATAGTCCCAAGGCCCAGATATTGCCAGTTTGGTAATGGGCTTAAAGGCCCAATTTTTGGACCAAGTTTTCTAGAAAATTTTATTATCCAAATTTTTAACCCGAACAAATATTTTTTTTTAAGAAACCAAATTATTATTTGATTTTTCAATTTTAATATATTGGATTGAGTTTTATAAAACGGCTTGTTTTTATAAATCAGTTAAGATCGTTTTATAAAAATGGAACAAGACAATTATTTAAGGCTATCGTTTATAAAATAGTTTGTTTTACCCGATTAAGAGTCAGGTTTTACGAAAGAGAGATGGGATAATTGTTTAACGGATCTAGGATTGTTCTTTCAATTTGTCACTTTATTATATCGTTCTATATATATGAATGCGTGGTTGATTAAATGTCTATTATAGGATTTGCCAACTTAGACCCTTTTTGAAATTAAATATGGGGAGGCCTGCGTGCCGTTTACAACCCCTTTGTAATAATGACCATAGGATAATAGTTATTTATTTTACCAACGAAGAAGGCGAGACCAGTCGAAGCTATGCAAGAAAAACATTTTTCTGGAATTCTAACAGGGATGTCGGAGCCAGTGGGAGCTACGCAAGATGTTAGAATAGGTTATAAATGGTCCTTAGGAACAATAGTTGGCAAACCTATAATTAGTTACCTTTAAACTGTGTAGTTATAATTTTAACTGCGTGGTTGCCTATTTGTGAAATATTGCCTAACAAGTAGTTTTAAATTTGTAGTTTTAGAACTAGAATATATCACAAAAGGGAAATAGGTTTTAATTTTTAAAATCACCAGTTTTTTTCTTAATTTTTAAAGTGGTAGATTTTGTTTAAAACCAGTAAAATTGTTAATAGATTGTTTAAGGGTAAGTTGACAAAGCAGTCAGTTTTATCAACTACGATGCCATAAAAACAGATAGTTTTGGTTAAACAAAATGCTTTTGAAACAGTTAGTTTTAAACAGCAAGAACATTTTAAAACAGTTAGTTTTAGAACAAGCGTACATTTGAAACAGTTAGTTTAAAATGTCAGTTTAAACAATAAGTTTTTCTTAAAATTACAATTTTTTCTTTAAACTGGACTATAAAAGAAAACCCCGAAAAATCATAGATCAGTAGTGCAATCCATCTAGGGGCACCTCCGGCATAAGGTACGTGGGTATTTTGAGTGAACACACCTTAAATGTCCACGTTCAAACCGAAACTGGAGGGGTTACATAACTCTGCGAATTATCTCCGGGTGGTACCGGCCAGAGTAAAGTGATCAAGTTCCCAAAATGGTAAGATCTATTTTGGTACTGTTAAGTTCACCGGGAGGTACCGGACCAAAATGCACTAAGAGGAACCGAAACATGTACGGATAATTACCGTGGTTCTGAAAAGATCTAGGAGTCATATCAGTTAGATATGATTGGTAAAAGTCCTTACCTACCGAAATAAATACGGGTCTGATGGAGCAAGAACGTACCGCACATCAGGACGTATGAAATAAGGATCCTAGTCCAATAAATTGATCATTTAAGGGTTTATTGATATTTATTGGAATTTAATCTATTTACAGTTGCTAAAAACCAAAAGTTTTAATATGTGTAGATGGCAAGCACTGTTACCAGCACAAACAATCTTTCCCTCCGCTCTATCCTTGATAAGGACAAGTTAACCGGCCCCAATTTCCTTGACTGGGAGCGCAATCTGATGATTGTGCTCAGGCACGAAAGGAAATGGTATGTCCTTGAAGAGCCTCTTGGGGAAGCTCCTCCAGCAAATGCTCCGGCTGCTGCTAGGAATGCTCACAAGAAGCATTCAGATGATCTGCTAGATGTCGCATGTCTCATGCTTGCAACTATGAGCCCAGATATACAAGCAGGGCTCATAACCACAAATGCTCATGACATGATCCGCCAGTTGAGGGACATGTTCCAAACACAGGCTCGTACAGAACGTTACAATGACACAAAAGCATTTAATGAATGCAAGATGATAAAAGGGACATTAGTAAGTGACCACGTCATGAAAATGAAACGGCACTTGGATCATCTGGAGAGGCTTGGTCACCCGGTTCCGTTGCAGCTAGCAACGGATACTATACTCAATTCACTGTCAGATGACTACAAGCCCTTTGTAGTCAATTACAACATGAATAACATGGAGAAATCAATAGCAGAACTACACTCCATGCTTAAGACAGCTGAATTGAATATGGGGACCAAAAACAAAACCAAGGACGTCCTAATGGTAAGAGATGAGGGGTGAAAAAGAAGAATGGGCATACTAGCACCAGCAAAGGAAAGGGACCAGTCCAGGCCGTCCAGAGTGCACCCAAGAAAGGCAAAGGCAAAGGCAAGGGCAAGAAGGTTAAGCCAAATAAAGCTAGGACCGAGAATCACTGCTTCACATGCAATGAGGTCGGTCACTGGAGGCAAAACTGCCCAAAGCGTCATGAAGCAGGTATGTAAACCTCAGATATTTATGATTGCTTTAATCTGTCACTTTTTACTTGTTAGTTTACAAGTATACTGATACCTAGAGCAAATGACTATTGCAGGTGGTCAGAAGTGAGATGCCCAAGAGTTGCAAGGATCAAGATAAAAATTCATTATTAGATATTTTCTTTCAAGACATTCTTTATTTTAAACAGTGATTTTGGTTTATGGCTACATTTTAAATACTTATAAATTTATTGAATGGTTTTAAGTCTTATAAGTTATTGTCTTGAATAAATATCTGTTATGTATGAAATTTTAAATCTGACAAAGTCAAGTTTTGACTTGACTAGATCCTAGATATTGCCTATTATGGTTACTTCAAAAGTTTTAATTAAAATTGAAGTAATTTATATGAAAACTGTCAAAAACACATGAAACACTTTAAGAATGTGTAAAACGTTTATGAATGATAATCAAGTTTTATTATTCAGATGTTTAAAAGAGAATCAGGGATATTAACTCAGACAGCGTTAATAACAGTATTTATAAAACTAGGAAAATTCCAAGTTTTGGAATTAAGATTTAACTAAATCCAGTTAAGTTTTATAAAATAGAATTCTCAGGTTCATTACTTAAAATAGAATTGACTGATCAAAGTTTTGACTAAGTCAATAGTAAATTTTGAGTAATAGTTGGTTTTCATATAGGTTAGTGGGAGCCCAGTTTATTCTCTATCCAGTTTAAGATAAAGAATAAAAGGTATCTTTATTGATTCATTTTGTCTCTGAATTCATAATCCAGGTAGGATAAGAGTTCATGAGATACCTTACAGTCAAAAGACAAAAGTTTCAAAGAATTTGAAACAAATGTCTTAAATGACTGTAAATCAATAACTAGAGTGTTGGATTAATAAAGATAGAATTCCAGTAGATTTGCCAGCATAGTAAATGGAATCTGATTTCAGGTAGAAATCATTTATCTACACAACAACTAAGGAAAGTTGCAGATTAATTTTACATATTCAGGAACTGGGAGTTATTCCAGGTCTCCAAGTTCAAGGAATATGATAAAATAAAAGACTAATTTTTGTTTAAATGCTTGCAAAAACAATAATTAGCATAATCAAGAGGATTGTATCAATGAATACAAACTTATATTATTTGGTTATTACTTTGATTAAAATGGTAAACTTTAATCAAAGGGTTTAAACTGAAGATAGGTGATACTTCATTTTAGATCAGTATTTAACAAACGTTAAATAGATATTATAAAAGTTATTAAGAAAAGTCATCAATTTTGTTAATTATTACAGCGTGTAGTATGGACTATACAAAATTAATTTCTTTATCACTTTTATATTTTGCATGTTTTATAATCCAGGAATGAAACTAGTTTCCAGTTTTCATACGAAACTTGTCCGTGACAACTTATCATTGTGGGAACATGATAGGGTGTTAAAGTCATTGTGAATTTTTGGGTAGTTATGATCAGTTGTTGAATAACAGCTACAAGTGTTGTAGACCAAAAGTTGCACAAATATTTGATAGAGTAGCAAATATCGGACGTGATCCACGGTTGAGATTACTTCTTGGAAATAGTCATAAGTAAATCTCACAGTGGTTGTCCCTATCACCTGAGGTATCTGGTTTGATGTCATAAGGACGGCTGAATGCTTAGTACACTCAACCGCTACACCGTAACAAGGTGGCTATAAAGGGCGTAACTAGATTCAGCGGAAGCCGTGGTGTTGAAGGCAGATATGCAAGATGGGATTTGCACCTCTTCTCTGAAGAGAGATATTTCTGGGCCCTTCTTGACTGACTGAACATACTGATGAAGAGCATGGCCATGCCCAAACGAACTGATTAGTTCTTTGTCGTTTACCTATCAGTAAAAGTCGGATAGTCAAGAAAAACATAATCTTGAGTATTCAGAGTTGACACTTTCCAAGCTCATACTCATAGATGAAATATCGAGATGCAAAGGGAAAAGCCAAGTTATACCCAATTTATGAACAGTAGTTTCGTAGATGTAATTTCCTTAAGGAAATGTTCTATCACCAGTCTGGGTATAAGAGTTCTTGTAACCTGGTTAGCCTAAGTGCCTGTCTAGGGGCCTCCTTAGGTCCGTGTAATCAAGGCGGTATTGCCAACTTGCACAAGTGGGAGTCTGTTAGTAGTTATGTGCAAAGTTGACAAACCAAGTAATTACACATCCAATGTTACAAGACACTTGAGGGTCACACCTATGAGGACTTATAAATCGAATAAGTTAAATGTGTTAGGATTATGTGCGAGACAGTAACAGGTTACCGTGTCCAATGTTATAAGACACTAGTAGGTCACACCGCTGCACACCTAATTGAGAATTTGTGTGAAAGAGATGAGAAAAGAAAGAGAATTAAATAATTATTAGTTAAATAATTATTTACTAGTTAATCAGTGAATTAATTAAAGGATTAATTAATTGAAGAATTAATTAATTATTTAAGGAATTAATTCTGGATAACCATAAAGGGAATTATAATCAGGTTAAATCACTGCCTTATTTTATCCTATAAATAAAAGGGTTAAGGCTTTGAAAAAATCAGTTGATCAATCCCACGAAAAACCCTCGCTCTCTCTTTCTCTCATACCGTCGATCTCTCTCTCTCTCACACATCGGTCGGAACTTTTTCCGATCAGTTACGGTGGTCTAGCAACCCTCTCGCGTGGTGTCAGTAGCGGTGTATCCCCTGCCAGCTTTCCGGAAGTTTATTCGCAAAAGGTAAACTGACATACCCACTTGATTGTATCTGTTATGGTTTAAGATGGGTCCGGGTTTGGGAATCGTTTTTGTTATCCGCTGCGCACCGTTAGTGCCTACGGTTCCCAACAGTGGTATCAGAGCCACTTCTTAAACCTACAGATCAGGATTAAACTGTTGTTTGCGATAAACTGTTATTTGGATTATGGTTTTGTTAAAAATTCGATTTTTATCCGTTTATATTAAAAGTTGGATTTTTATCGTTTATCACACGAACCGTGTTAATCGACGGTGGAACGACGGCAGTTAGCCGAATCGAACCACCGGATCGATTAAAGGCCATGGTGGTGGCGATGGTGGTTTTAGCACCACTGTCCGCCGGCGGTTGCACCGCAAAACCACCAAGACCGCCGGCTGCCTCGCTAGGCGGCGGCGGTGGCCGTGTCTTTCGATCGCACAAGACGATGGTGGTGGCGTTAAAAGCCGCTGCTGTCGCCGACGAGATCAGACCGCCGGTCGATAGCCCCTAGTGGCGGATCGATGGCGGTAGCGTGGTTGTTTGTCCCGCCAAGCCGCCGGCTGCCTTACGGCCACGCCAGGGCGGCGGCGGTGATCGGTTACGAGAATCGCCAAACCACCGAATGGTGGTGGCGCTGTTGTTGCCCAGCGGTGGCGACGGCAGCGTAGTGGTGGCAACGGCTTTGGCCGTTTTGTCGCCGGATAAGCCATGAACCACCAGGCCACACGCCGACTGCCCTAAGGCCGAGCCAAGGCGGTGGCGGTGGGTGATTGTTTCCGCGATCGCAAGCCGCACCACCGAACGGTGGTGACGGCGTTTGTTGTTGGTAATGGAGCCGTCGGCCACAGCGGCGATGGCAGCCTCGGCTGCTGTTGTCGTCGAACGGCCTAGCGGTGGCGGTGGTGGTGACCTTGGTTATCGCTGCTGCCACCGGTGGCGGTTTCGAGAAGATTGCCGACGATCGGCGGCAATGGTAGCTTCGGCTGCGTTGTCGTTGATCACCGGTAGTAACAATGGTAACCGTTTGTTATTTTGTTGCTATCAGTAATGATATCGGATAAGTTTTTCGTGTGGATAGGGTCGTTTTGCCCGATAGGCTAAAACCCCAGATAAAATTAAATTTTACTTTTATCTTATAAAATTAAAATTAATATTAAGTAATTATAAAATCAGTTAGGTTTTATAATTCTGGTTTATCGTAACTGTATATTTTTTTAGTTTAACTGTTTTGTTTAAACTGTTAGTTGCGAGTGTCATAGCCAAGCCCTAGACCAGTGTTTGTGTTTCGTCTTTATATTATTGTACTCTATTTGGGTACGGGAGGCCTGCGTGCCATTTACAACCCGATCATATGTAATCTTAAAATTAGTAAATAAGAACTGAAGACGGAGCCAAGGAGACAACCATGGAGCTTGGAGCCAGTGGGAGCACCGAGAAGTTTTTGTCCCTTAGGAATTGGACCGTCGTTTTGTGTTGGCTCACAAAACGACAATAGTTAAGGGTTTTTGACTATGACATGTTATTTAAACTGCGTGGTTGTTTACGATTATTCAGTCTGCGTGGTTGTTTATATTTAATTGTATTACGTAGTTACGTCTTTTAAATTAAATATAAAAGTTTTAAATTGGATAAAATACAGTTTGTGTTTAAATCCAAAGTTTTTGAAAAACTGGCATTTTTGACCCTTGTTAAAATCATAGATTAGTAAGTGCAACCCACTTTAGGGGCACCTCCGGTGTAAGGTACATAGGGCGTTGTAAGTGCACACACTATGAACGTCCGTGTTCAAACCGAAACTAGAGGGAGATAAAACTCTGCGAATTATCTCCGGGTGGTACCGGCCAGAGTTTGTCCAGGTCCCGGGTGGTGCAATCTATTTTGGTAATTATTTATTCACTGGGTGGTACCAGGCCAAAATGCACTAGAGGGACTAAATATGCACGGATTTTTAATATCCGATGTCCCGACGATCTAGAAGTCGTATTTTCAGATAGGAATACGATTGGTATAGGATTTACCTACCATAGATCGCATGAGTCGGTTTGACATGATCACATGCTTCCCGACACATGTGAAATATGGATTCTAGTCTAATAAATTTATTTTAAGGGTAATAATTTATTAGAATTATATAATTATGAACTAAATTGGAATTTATATTCTCCTGTAGATGTCTCCAATTAGCATTCCGTTTTATTCACCTGAGGAATCACTTCGCCTTATTACGGGCAAGTGGAAGCTTACGGGCCAGAACTTTCCAGTTTGGAAGTTGCACTTACAGAATGTTTTGAGTGCCCAGGGTAAGCTTTATGTGATCAATAAGCCCATGTCACGACCCAAAAGCAATGCCCCAGAAGAGGAATTTGCTGAATATTTCAGATTCATGGCAGATGAATCAGATGTAATGTCCATTCTAGTTTTCTCTATGTCACCCGAGTTCACGGGAGACTTAAGAGTGAAATTCTGTCACGAGGTCGTAAGGAATGTAGAAAACCAGTTAGGTTTCTACAAGCACACGGGCAAGCTTTTGATCATGCAAGAGATTCTCTCCCTGAAGCTACAGAAGGGTCAGTCAGTCAAAAACCATCTTATTGAAATGAGAAGGCTTTTTAAATGTTTATCACGTCTGGGATACAAGATGACTCAGGAAGAGTTAGTGTACCTCATGTGGTTCTCCCTCACAAAGGAAGTTCAGGACACAGCTAGTGCCTACATGAAGGAACCAAAGAACGACGTGGATAAAGTTCATGAAGACATCCTGGCCAGTCTAGAGCCAGTACCCGAACCTGCGAATCTCATGGACACTGATATAATTGGTGAGCTGGGAGATCTGAGTTGCCCAGGGTGCGGCAGCGAGGATATTTGCGAGCACTCGATGAATATCGACCAGATTGAGATCGGTTTATCCGATGCTCCAGGTATCTTTATGATAGATTGCTTAATCACTTCTTATGAATCATGGGTAATTGATACAGGCAGTGGTAACCACATTTGTAATCATTTATAGGGATTCACTAGAAGAAAGACTCTGAGGAAGGACCGTTCGAACCTACGAGTTGGCGAAGGCACTCCGTTGATTGCTGAAGCCGTGGGATCTTATAGTCTTAGTTTACCCTCGGGTCTAGTTTTGGAACTGGATAATTGTTATTATATTCCAAATATGATTAAGAATGTATTGTCTTTTGATTTGTTGGTAGACCAAGGCTTTTATTTTAAATATTCTTATAAAATGATTTCAGTCTTTAAAGATAATATTTTCTATTTTAAAGCTACACCCGTAGATGGTCTATACACTGTAAATCTTAAAGACAACAATAGTGAAATCTATCATATAAGTAAGCGATCCAAGGATATTGAGGATCAGACTTACCTCTGGCATTGTCGTTTAGGCCATATAAACAAGAAACGCGTTGAACTACTCCTAAAAGGAGGTTTTCTTGGCAATTTCGACTATAAACCTTTTGATAATTGCGAATCTTGTTTATCTGGCAAAATGACAAAGCAACCTTTCAACAGTGAGAATGAAAGGGCTACTGACTTGCTTGAAATAATCCACACAGATGTATGTGGACCTTTCAGTCATGTAGCAAGAGGAGGATACCGGTACTTCATTACCTTCACTGACGACTTCAGTAGGTATGGTTATGTCTACTTGATGAGACATAAATCTGAAACCTTTGAGAAATTCAAGGAATATCAGAATGAAGTACAGAATCTACTTGACAAGAGGATCAAGTTCTTACGGTCAGATCGTGGTGGCGAATATCTCAGTGATGAGTTTGACAATCATCTGATGGAGTGTGGGATTGTATCCCAACTTACACCTCCGTATACACCACAGATGAACGGTGTATCAGAAAGGAGAAATCGTACTTTGCTTGACATGGTACGAACGATGATGTGTCATTCTTCGCTGCCAATATCATTCTGGGGACATGCGCTCGAAACAGCAGCACACATACTGAACAGAGCGCCAACAAAGTCGGTAGAAAAGACTCCATACGAGTTATGGAAGGGTAAGAAACCCAACATATCTTTTCTGAAAATTTGGGGTTGTGAGGTCTACGTCAAACGACCTACCTCAGAAAAACTCAAACCCAAATCCGACAAGTGTTTCTTCGTTGGATATCCCAAGACCACCGTGGGATATTATTTCTACAACCCTGAAGAGAACAAAGTGTTTGTTGCTCGAAATGGAAAATTTCTGGAAGAAAAGTTTCTCAGTTTAGAGAACACCAGAAAGGATGTAGATCTACAGGTAGTAGACGAAGAAAGCACTACACCAGTTGTTGAGCCAGAAATTCAACATAATAATGTTGAACCTCAATCAGAGCCGATTGAGGAAGTGCAGACACAGGACCTTCGCAGATCCAGTAGGGTAAGACAAGAACCAGATAGGTATCTTGGGTTCCTAGTCTCTCAAGACAGTGGAGACTTAAATGAACCAACATCCTATGGAGAAGCTGTATCAGGCAGTGAGTCTGAACAATGGCAGGAAGCCATGAGGGCCGAGATGCAATCCATGTACGACAACCAAGTTTGGGAGTTGACTGATTTGCCACAACACTGTAAGGCTGTTGGAAGCAAATGGGTTTTCAAGAAGAAAACTGACATGGATGGGAACGTACACACCTTCAAAGCCAGACTGGTTGCAAAAGGATTCACGCAAACTCATGGCATTGACTATGATGAAACCTTTTCACCAGTGGCAATGTTGAAGTCAATTAGGATTCTTATGGCCATCTCAGCGTACTTTAATTACGAGATTTGGCAAATGGACGTCAAGACAGCCTTTCTGAATGGAAAGTTAACAGAAGACGTCTATATGGAACAACCAGAGGGGTTTGAAGATCCTAAGAATCCTAATAAGGTGTGTAAGCTGCTAAAATCTATTTATGGATTGAAGCAAGCATCTCGAAGCTGGAACTTACACTTTGATGAGCGAATCAAAGAGTTTGGTTTTACCAAAAGTGAGTTCGAGCCGTGTGTCTACACTAAGTTCAGTGGGAGCATAGTAACCTTCTTGGTCTTATACGTAGACGACATTCTACTTATAGGAAACGATGTACCAACTTTACAGAGTGTTAAGAGTTGGTTAAGCAAATGTTTCCAGATGAAAGACCTTGGAGAAGCCGCTTATATACTCGGTATAAAGATCTACAGAAATAGATCTAAGCGGCTTATCGGGCCTAGCCAAAGTACGTATATCGATAAAATCCTGAAGAAATTCAGGATGGATGAATCCAAGAAAGGATTTATCCCAATGCAACATGGCATAGTGTTAAGTAAAACACAGTGTCCTGTTTCTAGTCAAGATCAGGACAAGATGAAATCGGTCCCATATGCTTCAGCAATTGGATCGATTATGTATGCCATGCTGTGTACTAGGCCCGATGTTGCTTACTCAGTAAGTGTTACGAGCAGATACCAACAGAATCCGGGTGAACCCCATTGGGTGGCTGTCAAGAACATTCTTAAATATCTGAGAAGAACGAAAGAAATGTTCTTGGTCTTTGGAGGTACTGAGGATGAAATTAGTGTCACCGGGTACTCTGACGCTAGTTTCCAGACCGACAGAGATGACTTCAGGTCACAGTCAGGGTACGTCTTTACCCTAAACGGAGGTGCGATCTCATGGAAGAGCTCGAAGCAGGACACGATTGCAGACTCAACTACAGAAGCAGAGTACATTGCAGCATCTGATGCGGCAAAGGAAGCTGTCTGGCTAAGGAATTTTCTATCGGATCTCAGAGTGGTTGCCAGTATCTCGAGACCGATCGATATATTCTGTGATAACTCGGGAGTCGTGGCGCAAGCAAAGGAACCCAGAGAGCATCACAAGTCAAGACATGTGCTCAGAAAGTATCACCTCATCCGAGAGATCATTGGAAGAGGAGATGTGAGAATATGCAAGATTCCAACAGAAGATAATGTCGCAGATCCGCTGACAAAGCCACTAGCAAGGGTAAAGCATGAGGCACATGCGAATTCCATTGGGATGCAGTACCTGGAAACCAGTAGCTAGTTCTTAGTTTTTTAATTATTACTATAGTATAATTTAGAAACAATGTAATCATGTAAAGTTTTTATTTCACAGTGTGTTGGAAATAAATGGAGGTTTTATTTTCATGATTGTTCTAAATTAACTATTTTTTTGCATATTTAACATATCCGTGATTTTACAAAGCTTTGTGTGAAATCTAAAATTCCGTAGCCACTTATTGAAATGGGAATTTCAATAGGGAGTTTAACGCTATTATAAATACTTGATGATTTATTCAAAGTAAAGAATAAAAGCACAAGTGATGTGACCAAGTATTTATAGATACTCATCAGAGTGTTTGGGTATTGGAAGTGACCAGTAATCAAGTCTGCTTCATGGAGCCTCAGTCATAAGCACTGACTTGATAGGTTGTCCTTAGACCTGAGATACTTGGTTTGGGAACGTGAGGACTACTGTACTCTTAGCACGTACTAACGCTGCACCGTAACAGGGTGGCCATACGGGACGTGACTAGATGCAGTGGAAGCCGTGGATCCAAATGCAAGTAGTCAAGAAGGGATTTGCACCTCTTTCAAAAGAGAGATATTTCCGGGCCCCTTGACGATTAAGATTGGCAGAAAATGCGTGGCCACGCTCGGATAGAATAACAAGGGTTATTTAGTAATATCCGTTACTGCAGGCAATCGAAATCAGAGTCAAGAAATACTTGATCTTAAGAAATGAATCCTCCACTCCATGTCTTAAGTCACTTTAGAAATATCGTGTGAAAAAGGAATGAACCTGTGTACGAATTCAATCGAGAATTGTATCTCTGGATATAAGAGATCTTATAACCTGGTTAACCTAAGTGTCTGGCTAGGGACCTCCATAGGCTAATGGTAACAGACATAGTTACATGTCTAGCACAAGTGGGAGTTTGTTAGGATTATGTGCGAGACAGTAACAGGTTACCGTGTCCAATGTTATAAGACACTAGTAGGTCACACCGCTGCACACCTAATTGAGAATTTGTGTGAAAGAGATGAGAAAAGAAAGAGAATTAAATAATTATTAGTTAAATAATTATTTACTAGTTAATCAGTGAATTAATTAAAGGATTAATTAATTGAAGAATTAATTAATTATTTAAGGAATTAATTCTGGATAACCATAAAGGGAATTATAATCAGGTTAAATCACTGCCTTATTTTATCCTATAAATAAAAGGGTTAAGGCTTTGAAAAAATCAGTTGATCAATCCCACGAAAAACCCTCGCTCTCTCTTTCTCTCATACCGTCGATCTCTCTCTCTCTCTCACACATCGGTCGGAACTGACATACCCACTTGATTGTATCTGTTATGGTTTAAGATGGGTCCGGGTTTGGGAATCGTTTTTGTTATCCGCTGCGCACCGTTAGTGCCTACGGTTCCCAACAAAATGAAACCCAGAAATGGAGAATTGGGATTTATAATAGTCAATTATAAATCAGTTGGGTAATTTCAGTCAGAAATCCCAAAGTTAGAGGGTTATTAATTAATTAAGTAGATTATATATTTATTGAATAAATAAATATATAATAGAATAATTAATTAAAGAAATTATATATTTGTTAGATTAAATAAATATATAAGTAATTATCCAGAATAATTCTTTTCTTGGAAGAAAAGAAAAGGATAATTACAAAGAGGAAACTGAATCTGAATAAAACTGTATAAAAGAAAAACAATCAATTCAGTTAATCAACTAATCACAAATCAGTTTCCAGTTTTTTTTTTCTCTCTCTCTCTCTCCTCTCTGACCGGCGCCGCCCCCCTCCCTCGTAACAAATCAGCTCGGTTTTCGGGTTTCTCGTTCTGCTAGAGGAACATTCGTTGGTCGTTCATAGGTGGACTAATACTCAAGCAATCCAGGTATTTTAGACTGCTTTTTATTATTATTAAGTTGATAAAACGATAAGTTTGTGGTTTCCGGGTTTCAAACCATAAAACGCTTCCGCAATATTTTATAGTGTTCTTCGGATCAGATTTGGTTCAAGGATCACAGTGAAACCCAACAACACCAATCAAGCCACCTGTATTTTTAAGTTGTGCACCTTTGATCTATGATTAATCCAAAAGAAGGATTGAGCCTAAAGATGATTGAATAACAAAGCCTCCATTACACGGTTAGAATTCTCGAAAAACTTTCCGTTCCTAACCGACTAGATTAACCCAAGGAAAGCATGGAGGACACCCATGAAAGCCTTTCTCTTGTTTCCAGATAGATTCAACTTGCAGTCCCATTCCAAAATTGAACAACTCTCCTGCATAATGGCATCATCAAAACCCCTCCAATCGCACACCTCTTTAAGGATTTTACTAGAGAAGCGACAGTCTCTAAAAAGGTATTCTTCATTCTCCTCCTCTGAATTACATAAGGAACAAGTCGTAGATAAAAGAATTACCCCTTGTTTCTCCAAATTAACTTTAGTCGGCAGCCTCTTATGGGAAAATCTCCATGCCAAAACGTTGACAGAAGAAGGGACCCAATTTTTCCAATTAAAAGGAGTCTTGCCATTGAACTTAGCGGCAACAATGGGTATAGTGTAAATAGGATAAAGATTATTTGGTTTTTCATTTAATTTAGAATAATAATGGGTAATAAAAGTTAAGGGTAAACCCTACAACTAGTAGGACGGTATTTTAGGGATTAAATATTCCTTGCTGCATTTGATTAGGAAAATAGTTTTGATTGCTTTCGAATACCATTACTCATGTGAAAATAAAAGTTTCGAGAAAATTGTTAGTAGCAACGCACGTTTTACGAATGTTTTTCTCTAGATAGGGCCCCATGGTGCGAACCAAACTGTTGATGACGAAAATTGCACAAAAGAGCAACTTAAGGTCGTTGTGGAGCTTATCTAACTAAAGAAAGGAACAATCGGTGAAAGCATGCGAAGTGTAAGAAAATAAATAAGTAACACAAGAATTTTGTTGACGTGGGAAAACCGCAACCGAGGAAAAAACCCGCGGATGAGTATAAGGAGTCGACTTATACTATATATCACTGACCAAAGGTGATGTCCTTAGTACAAGAGCCGGTTGTATGTTACAAAATAAAGAAGATACAATGTCTTATGCAAAAATTAACTAAATCGTATAGAGCGGGATGTAATTGTCGTATGCAGTGAGAGTTGATCGCCGAATGTCCTATTCTTCCAAGGAGCTTTGATTTATAGATGAAGTCGTAACCGTTGTGTCTTTAATGGCTTTAATGAGTAAATCTTGAAATGGCTTGTGTCTTTAATTGGTCGTCGGTTATGTCTGTTAGGCATTAGTTGTGCATTTAACCCTGCATCAAATGATTACCAAAAATAACCATCATACATTAACTTGTGTTAGGTCAATCGTATGAGATCTCAATTGTTGATCACATGACGTAGGAATGACACATATATATTCGATTGGACATTATTTAAATACAACATCTGTCTTGTGATATTTGATCTTATAATTATCTATTCATCGTTCGAACGTTAGAATTTGACCCAAACTATTGTCATTATCTTTAATGTTGATGTATTAAAATTTCTAAACGACTTACATTTTTTCATGGTTCATAATCTTTTTTTTGGGTTCTAATTGGATTACTGTACTATGAATATATGTGTATGTGTTTGTTATGTACTTATGTGTGTGTTTTGTTTGTATATATTTAGATACAAAACCGTGTAGTGTGTATATTTATATTTCTTAACATGTTTTTTTTGTTGGTATTTTTATGTTCATTACCATATGTTTTATATTTTAGGAATTAGGATATTTCACGGAACATTTCTATAAAAAGACTAATAGAAAGATTAATTTTTTATAATGTAATTTAAAGAAAAGATTAATATGCATATTTAAGTTGTTACATCGTCCAATTTCGTTTTAAATGACTTACTATAATACTTCTTCATAAATATGTAATTGGATGGTATTACAAACTTAGACCTTAATAAATACTCGATTAATTAAACTAGTTGTAATCAAACATTCTAACAATAAATGTTGTATTTTTATATTGACAGCTTAATATTGTAATACTTCAAAATAAATCAAATTAAAGATTGAAAGAAAAAAAAAAGAGATTATTTTATGGTTTTAAGTGGCAATGACTTGTGTATTGCACTAAAAGCCACAGTTCAATTATATGCCCATAAGAGAAAGGTCAAAGGTCAATTATATAGCCAAAAAAAAGTCAAAGGCCAAATATTAGTGAGAGACAGGGGCATAAATGACATTCTTACTCGATCTTGGTTTTTAGGATATTTGAAACTGCAATGGATTGATTAAATACAGAAAACAATTAAACTTGTTACCATGGCCTTTAATAATGTGTTATCGAGGATTTTTTTTTTTTTTAAAGAAAAGGAATGAAAATAGAAGGAAAGTAGGAAAGAAATAAAAGAAATATTGTATTTTAGAGTTTTTTAAGGAGAAAAAGAAAAGAAAACACTTAAGAAATAAGGTTGATTTTCATTTCAATTTTTTTTAAAATGCTGGAGGAATGGAAAGCAAAGGAAGAAAATGAGATAATTTGAAAGATTTAGAAAAACTAAAAATGTTTATAAAATTATACGTATACATGTCAATTACATTCTAGATCAAAATAAATAAAGGTATATTTATTGGAATGGTATCCGAGTCTTTGCTCCGACTAATCCCGACAAGGTTCACCGACAGCTAAAGCATGCTAACCTGAGTTAATCCCAGTGGCCACAATCTGGAAGCGTCTGGATTCGAACTTGAAATAGTAGGGTTAACTAGCCACTTCCCAAACAAGCATTAACCAATACGCCACAGCCTCGTGGTTATAAATAAATAAAGGTATATTCATACAAATACAAGTTTTCCTTTCCTTTCTCTCCTACTCAAAAACATGAAAGTTTATTTATTTTCCTTTCCTTCCTTTCAAACACAAGTAAAATTAGCTTTTTATATTACTTTCCATTCATTTCTTTTCTTTCTCATCTCTTCCCTTTTTTCTCTTTCCTTAATTACATAACTCGAAAACACAGCGTATGGTACCTCTAGCTTTAATGACAGGTCTTGTGTCATAAGCAACAAACTAACAATATATTGTTTTAAGTGTTTGGTTGTAGGAATTAAAAATACATAATTCAACGAATAACAATCTATTTCATTAGCATTGTATCAGACGTCCAAAAAAATCAACTTCTCTTTAATACATTTCTATACCGAACAAAGAAGATTAAAAGTCTTGCATTTGTTTTTTTTTCATATTTATTAACATCTATAATCGTTATAAACTCAAGTTTGTATATGAAATTGTAGTTAATGTGATAGGTAAAGTACATTCAAATAAACCTTTAGAGAACGAAGTTTAACTTGATTTTACGATCAATTCTTTTTGAGGAGCATATGTACTGATAATGTGCTATCGGAAAAACCAAATAAAACAACAATAAATATATAAAATGAAATATGTGATTCTTATTAAGTTATTAGCCCTTTAAATAGGAAAGAGTCTAACAAAAAAAACATTTATTATATAAAATCAAAAAAGTCCATCGAAATCAACAAAAAATAACTTAAAAATCTCTTGAAATGAACCAAAAAATTGAAGAAAAAAATCTCAAAATCAACCAAAATTTTTATTATATGGTGCCACCGTTTAAAAAATGTTTTGCCTCCGTCCCTGTCGTGAAATATTTCATTGTTTTTCCAAAAACATACTTAGATACAACCCTTTAACTAAAATAAAATATAGAGTTAACTACAAATTTCGTCCTTGTGGTTTTCATAAACCTACGAAATTGGTCTCTGAATTTCAAAAACAACACTAAATGTCCTTGAGGTTCATATTTTGCTTTGGATCTAGTCCCTGCTCACTAACCCCGTTAAAAACTCCGTTGGATAAGGGTACTCTTATACATTTGTAAACCTCAAGGACCACATTGTAATTTTATCTAAATTCTTTGTATAAACCAAAGAACTAGATCGTCCAAACCCCTACCTTCACCGTTTCCTCCATCGGCGACATCCCTCCGGCAACATCACCACCTCCGGCCACCTTTCAGATCGGAAAAACCCCTTTCTCTTTTTTACTCTCTCGTTCCACCTTCCACATCCGAAGACTCTCTCTCTCTCTCTCTCTCTCTTCTCTCCCCTCTCCCTCCTCTCTCTCTCTCCTCTCGTTCCACCTTCAAGATTTGATTTTGTAGGTTTTCGATTTTTTTGGTTTGCGTTCTCGATTTCTGCAAATCTGGGTTTATGTTTTCGATGCAGTTGGTGGTGTGTGCAGGTGGTTGTGGTGGTGGTGGTGGTTTGGAGGTGGCTGTGGTGGTGGTGGTAGTTTGGCGGTGGTTGTGGTAGTTGCTTGGTGGTGGCAGTTTGGTGGTGGTAGAGAGAAAGAAAGAAAGAAAGAGAGAGAGAGAGAGAGAGAGAGAGAGAGAGAGAGAGAGAGAGAGAGAGAGAGAGAAGAGAGAGAGAGAGAGAGAGTTACATTTTGAACCTTCTTCTTTCATTGTAGCAAAAATACCCTTATTTAACTGAGTTTTTATCGGGGTTAGTGAGCAGGGACCTGATCCAAAGCAAAACATGAATCCCAGAGACATTTAGTGTAGTTTTTGACGTTCAGGGACCAATTTCATTGATTTGTATAAACCTTAGGGAGGAAATTTGTAGTTTACTCTAAAATATAGTTTGATTAATGTTTTATTTTGATTGGTTGAAGACTAAAAAACTTTAAAACTAAATTAGATAATAAGATACAGTTCAATTAGACATAAAAATAATATATTTAACCAATTTATTTATTTAATATATGCAAAATGGTTATAGTTAGATTATAATTTTTAAATATGTACCAAATACTTAAAATTTTTACAGTTTAGCACGAATTTTTTGTTTGAAGGAAATTCTATATAAAAAAAGAAAGTGAAGAGTGAAGACGATAGAGGGTTAATAGACAAGGTTACCTCTCACTACTAGGAACTCTAATTGCCGCCATTAATATAAGAGACTAAATTCATTATAAAAATAAAAGTGTAATTAACTCAATTCCAAACACTTAAAGAAATTGACAAAAAAGTGTAATTAAACAAAATGATATAGAAAAACATACTTTCTTTTTTTAATCTAACACTCGTATTATTGTATTTTATTCATTTTTAAATGGGTATTAGTCATGTATAATTTTATACATAATCATATCCAAAGTTTTTAGGATCTATAAAATCACATGTAAGAGTACACAAGATACAACGTTGATTTATAGATGTATATTAATGTGATGATCATGTACATACCATATACCACATGTTGAATAATAAATTCTGATAATCATATATGATCGTATATATGATAGACATAGTAATATTAACATCATATATAAAATCTAAGACCTTAAATATGTTGGTAACTTTGTATAATATTTTAGAGGACAAAAGTTGAACACATATATGTGAAGTTGTGAACCTTGCTTGCGGTTTAATGAAGCACGAATCATGTTTGCTTGCCATGTTTCACAATCATGGCATGAAAATGCTCGCTTCTCCAATGTGACTTTAAAATATCATGTGTAAATTTAAACTGAAAGTATATTGTGTTGTAAGCTTTATTTATTATTATTTTTTTAAAGCATAATATTATGTTGTGATGTAAATGTAAAGAGGAAAACATTGTAAACTAATTATGTTTTTAACAGTTATTTAAAAATCAGTTAGCGTTGTAGTTGAATTACTTAATTGTCGGTCGGCTATATTTTTAACATACAATGATACAATCCATTTATAGTTTTTATAGCTAATGTGTCATTCTTTCATCCTGCTCCTAAGGAGTCCTCTTTGTAATTTATTAATCTCATCAACCTTTTATGTCACTAAATAGCTCGGGCTTTCTATCCAGTTATAATCTGTGATCGATTTTATCATAAGTTGTATAGAATAAATAAAAATATTTATTTAGTAGATTTTAACCTAAAGCCATGAAAAAGATTAACTTATTAATTTTATTATTTCAGTTAGCTATTTAGTAGGTGATATTATTAATTAGTTTTCTATTTGATCATCAATATTTGATTATTTATTAACTTTAATTTTTAAAATCATAATAAATAAGAATTAAATGTGGTGAATTAATGAAGGTGAACACAGACGCATGATTTTTTTTTTTACTAAAGTTACAATAGTTTATAATTAATCCATAAAACAAAACGCATTGATAAAATAAATAAAGTAAGAACTAAAAAATTTGAATTATGTAATTTGAGAATACAAAATATAAAGAATAATCTATAATGACCAAATATATAATTTAATCAAACATTTTTTGGATGCGTTAACCACTTAATTTAACAAAGTTGAATGGCGGGATGAAAATGGAATGAAAATAAAAACAACAGAAATCAAAAAAACAGTTGCTAAAGAGGGACGGAAATCGTTATAAATATCATACAACATGGGCTAAAATTGTAATCTTCTAATTTAACTACAATGACAATCATGTAATTTAACAACGACAACAGTCTTGTAATTAAGCGATTTCCTAGGTCACGTTTTTTTTCCTGCATATTGTATGGTATACTAATATCTTTTCCTGGGAATTATAGAGCTATATAATTAATTTGATTATTTTTTTATTATTTCAAACAAAAAACATAACTTTTTAAGAAAATGTGAGAACCATTATCAGACACTCATCCGGTCAATAAAGACGGCTTTGACCGATCCCCCCCTTTAATAATCTCTACCCTCCCATGAATCGCGTCAATCCTCCGTGATGACGTCCACCGTAACCGAAGATGAGTGGCTGAGATTACTCCTCACGTTTTCTTAAATTGATATGTTTCTTGCATGAACCTTCCTATATATATATATATAAGGATTTTCATTTGTGAACCACTTATTAGATGTAAACTTGTGAACTTAATCCTAGCAATCCAAATCATTTTTTGATGGTTAAGATTAATTCTATGATTAATCTTATTAACCGCCCATAATTTTTGGAAACTTCCATGATTAATCTTGATTGTCGATTTTGAATTTGTATGATTGGAATATGGTTCACAAGTTCACATCAAAATAATGGTTCACAAATGAAAATCCCTATATAGAGGAAAGTTCAAATGTGAACCACTTTTTGACTGTGAACGTGAGGACAACCGAGAGTGCGACACGTGACGGTTTTGAGTGTGGTCCCCCCCCCCCCTTTAACTCAATGCCCTCTCATGAATCGCGCCTAGTCACCCGCCGTAGACCTGACGTGGCGCCTAGTCATCCGCCACATGTCGTGCTCTCGGCTGTCCTCACGTTCACAACCCAAAAGCGGTTCACATTTGAACCCACACCTCCCTATATATAGATATATAGATAGATTCAAATGCAAACCACATTTTTATTGTGCTGTTGAGGACCAATCTTGGTCCTTAATCGAAAACTTAGAAAACTATTCAATGGTTAAAATATAAAATGGTTAATTGGTAATTGATAATTGATTAGAGGCAAAAATTGAAACTTGAATACAGGGCCTATCTTTTTTGACATTTTATTTTGTTTTTTAATTAAAATCATATAGCCTTTTAACTTTTAAACTAAATTATCTTCAAAATAACTAATATTTTAATCAAATAAATTTCATTAAATACGAGTATTTCATTCTGATCAATATGACATCCATCTCGATATAGTTTTTTTTTTCTTATACTGTTAAATACGTGACATAATATATATGTTTAATATTCATTGTGAATATTTATGCATGCTCATATGTTTACAATAACCCTATAATTTTCATCTATTACTATGCATGTTCATATATTACAATAACCCTATAATCTTCAGTATTCATACATTAGTATGACATTCATCATTAATATAGAGTTGTATTATAACATTCATCATGAATATACATAGTATTTGTCATCAATATTTATTTATATTCACGTGTAAACAACAACTTTCAACGTTTATATATTAACATTATATTGATCATGGATATATGATTTCACTATAACATTAATTATGAATATATATATATATAATATTATTCATCATGAATATACAAAGTATTCATCATGAATATTGTTGCACGTTTTATTTCTATCCTTTATGCATTTTAGTTTAGTTTTTCTTATTCGTTTTTAGTATTTCTCATGCATTTTTCCTTATTTTTGTTTTGTTTTTAGTTTAGAATCATCTACATGTCCTGTGTGCATTTAACCATCTTGGTGTAAGTGTTTTAGAGTGTGTAGGTGCGTATGGTAGCAGATCGATCATAGGCATTCCGAATGGTGAAGAGGACGAGTTGGGTGAGGACGACAAGGATGAAAAAGACGAGATGGAGAAGGATGAGAAGAACGAAGAGGACGTGTGGGAGAAGACCCCTGAGAGAAGAAACAAAGATGAAGAATAAAGCAAAGTTTGGATTTTTGCCAACTTTTGCAAAGCTAGCGATTGTTAGCCATCACCACGCACGATCGCTAGCGTTGCTTGCAGCCTTGGCATTTTATTCCTTTCAAGGGCATTTTGGTCCTTTTTCCTTGACTTCAATACGTTTTCAGACCTAGTTTTCTGCAAATTTTGATTAGCAGCCCTACTTTTACTCTTTTTTGGGAATTTTGGCAATATAGCTTAGATCTTAGGGTTGAATTGAAGTTGGGAGCTCTACGATTCAGATCCAAGCCGATGGCATGACGGGTTGCTTCAATCTCCTGAATAAATTTGCATTTTGAGTAAATCAATAACTAAACATCCATCATGAATATATATCAAACCAACAAAGTTCGTCAATCCAAAGTGTAAAACAAGAGACCTAACACATAGACATACTAGATAGAATTCTAATAAAAAAGACAAACCCTAGATAGAAAGCTTTTGATGTAGAATCGTCTCGAATCTCCTCGTATGCGTCATCTTCTCGAGTCTTCTTCTCCTTGGTTAGAAACCCTAGGTGGCTCCCATGGTTTATGACCTAATTTCTAGTCTATTGAGAGAATAATGGGATTAATGGAATAGAGACTTAAGGGGTGTATTTATAATAATATTCCGCAGACCCAATCTCGCGATTGCAAGGCCTGGCCCGTGACGCTAGCTCAATTTGATAAGGCAATACGGATTTTTATCTGATTTAGCTTCATTATCTGATACAAGGCTTTCTTTGGGAACAAGGCGGATGTCTTAGAGAGCAAGTCATCAATATTGGAGAGTAAGTTAGCAATCTTGGAGGGTAAATTTACCTTGTTCTCACTTGTTTTGACAAAAGTCTTCTTTTTGATGTTTTATACCCTCTTTTTAATACTTTTTTATTTCGCCCACAAAATTACGTTAAATTGTAAAACACGCCCTTTTAGTGCTATTCACATACGAATTAGGTCCAAAACAAGCATAAAACTGGGGAACTAGCATTCTAAAAACATGTATAATTTTGGCTATATCACCCGTCGTTGAAATATGTTCTTGGCATTTGGAGTATGTTGATTGACGGTTGTTTTGAAACGGAGTTTTGGTGTTGGAAGGCGTGTTTTAGAAAAAGAAGGAGTTCTTAGGCCATCCGTAGCGCCGTTCAGTTCGACGGGCGGCGATATGCAGGAAGCGGGCTCGAGTGGGAGCTCGAGGGATCGGGTATGGGAGCCTACACTGCCTACTCTCTCTCCCTCTCACACACGTCTTCTCTCTCTCCTTTTTATTAATATATATATATATATATATATATATTGGGTATTCGGGCTTGTGGATAGTAGTACTCCTATTTCGGGCATATTGTGGGTTTGTGGATAAAGTTGATGTGGCAGTTTGGGCTTTGTGGGGTTGTGGGTTGTGGTACCGAGGGCCTTACATGAGAAACAATATTTTTATCATTATTGTTGAGGAGTTGTGTTTTTAATGTTTGAACTCATTAAGACTTTAAGTCTTACACTTTATCTTATTGACATGTGTGTCTGACACCATTAGTGCTTGATGCGGTAATTATTGTATATAAAAAGCGAAACAAGTTTTAACCTCTAATGCATAGCCTGTATCTTACCACATTAACAGGCAAGCGTACCTGATCGCGAGTGATATAGTGTAGGAAAGTCCAGGTATCGTATCTACCACTGGGAACGGTCAAGTTTACGTAGACTATTAATCTTGACTAGTTTAATTAACCTAAAGCTTTTGGGGGGTTTTTTATGAAAAAGGTTTAATTAATAAAAAGACAACTAAATTAACTAAGAAACTAAGAAAGCAAATAAAAGATGAATTAAAACTATAAGAATGAAAACAGTAGTACTTATCATGGTATAGTGATTCCCCAAGTGGATGATTTAAAAAGGCCAAAGGTTTGGTTGTTTTGGTTATTGTAGGAATTTAAGTCTGGGACACCCTAGCATGCGAATATTATGGCTATCAACTAGGTTTTTGGTCCTCCTAGTCCCAATACATAGACTGTTTGTCAGGCAATCTAGTACCAGTCACCCAATCCTATCTCTATTGCACAGTATTCTACTACCTGGTCACTCTCGGTCCGAGTAACCACCTAATAACTCTCTGGGTTACGAAGGGAAGGTCAAGAAAGGTTGATTAACCTATCCGAGTTTATCTATCTTGGTCCAACAGATACACCCAACCAACGAGTTCAAATAACCAAACAATATGAATCAGATCGGAACCATAACATGCATTCAATGAACCAAAAACAAACCAATAAACATTAAATCGTAAAATCATCATCCACAAGGTTTATCAACCATAATAAGTACCACTACTGAAAACTACTCACTAAACATAATAAAGACAGAAAACAAGAGAGTAGAAACATACATTATACCGACAGTACAACGACGGATGATCGAGAATCAAACCCCGCAGCGTATCGGCACAATACTCTCTCTCTCTCTAACACTAAAGAACTCAGAACTACACACAAATTTGGCTCTATGACAACTGAAGGAGGAGGCCAGTATTTAAAAGGAGAGACTCGGAGCCCGTTTCGCGATCGCCAACCCTGGATTTCAACTTTGACGAACTTGGCGGCGCCAGACTTGAAACTTCGCGGATGCAAAATGGCTACTGGATTGTCTTTGTGCATTTTTCACGTTTTCTCGCATTTTTCCGTACTTTTCCGTTCCACGGCCTCCAAAACCTATAAAAGTAAGAATAAGTCCAAAGTGTGAGTAATAAGACCAGAAATGGGTGAGAAATGAGGTTAAATCATTCAATTAAGCATAACCAAAACATGTATAATTTTGGTGTTATCAAAATCCCACACTTAAGCTTTGATTGTCCTCAATCAAAAGACTGAAAGATAAGAAAAATAACGCCAAAATTATCTCCACCCAAGATCATTCAAGATAACAAAGAATACTCACACAATTGAACACAAGAACAAGACACATCAAGCAATTGGATACCAAGCTCAACCTTTTACCCTCACATAGTATGAATGACAATTTAACGTGTATCTCTTGGGGGTAAAAGTGTATATATGATAAGTGATCACACCAATACTCGACTAATTCCCGCATGCATAAGCTTGTCACCAAATCTAATCTCCACCACTGAGAAGTTGTCAACCGTCAAGAGGACTTTAGGGTTGTAATGTTAGGCTAAGGGTTAAGGGTAGGATAAAGGATATATAAGTGACTAAGGGTTGTAGCAAAAACCTGAAAACCAATCAGTTTAAGATCCAAATTAATCATCTGACTTTTGAGATTTTTAGAGCTCGGGATTTCTATCACTATCACTTTTATATCGGCCTAAGCATATTGCTTATTTGTGGCTTCGATATTTTTCTTTTCTTTTAAGCACATCGACTATTTTGATTTTGCTTTTTCGATACTGAGTCGTTTTTTCTTTTGACTTTCTTTCTTTTCTTCTTCTCTTTTCTTTTTCAAGCTCTATATTTTTTTATTTTTTTTCAACTTCAACTCTTTTCACAATCCCTTTCTCTATTTGTCAGATTTCATAAAACGGACCAAAAACATGAAAAGCATTCAACTTTGAGCTACGGCCAAAAGATAGATAAAAAAATTGGGCTAAAGGATAAATGATATGGGTAAAGAAATGAAAAGGCTAAGACTCAAAATTGGTTTCAAGGGATAAAGTACTAAAAGTGAGTACTTTCAAGAATTCGGCTAGGCAAATTAAATAACCTTAAGATGAGGTTATCTAACGAAGGCTAAAAGGGTTAGAAACGAAGGCCTCTATCAGTGCAATGGTGATAAATACTTCTCTTATGTGGTCTCGACAAGCATTCAAATGACAAGTTCTACCTTGGGTAAAAGTCGGTATTCCTCACGAAATGAATAAACAATCAGGCTCAAACTCTCAAAGGAATTGGGTGAGGCACTCATGGTAATTGGTATTCCAGGGCATCCTTTTACTCAAATAATCTCATTCAGTGTTCTCCTACGCAAGCAACTAAGTTCCAAAAACAATCTCAGATTTCGAAAAAAATTGAGGTCAAATCTCAAAGCTTTCAAAAATTTGAAAAACGACAAATCAAAAAGCAAAAAGTGAACCCATTTAAACAGATAAGTCTACATAACCCCCTCCCCACACTTAAAATTTGCAGTGTCCTCAATGCAACAGTTAAAACAATTAAGGAGTAATTGGGAAAAAGAGAAACTTCTCGGGTTATGTGATGAAATCTGTTCTGATCTGAGAGAGAGTATTCCAAAATCGTGCTCGGTTCAAGATCATAGATCGCTGTATCTATTACCAAAAAGAAAAAGAAAAAGTAAAAACGAACAAAGGAAAATAAACCAAATCTAAACAAGCAATTAAAAGTCTTAAACCTAAACAAACCAAACAAAAATAAAAAGATGTTCAACCAAACCAAACAAACAAAGCAAGAATAAAAATTGTTTAAACAACCATATCGAAGGAGATAAAAGAGATAGAGATCAATAAGGGCCACGAGGTTGGTTGCGCCAATCCTCGAAAGTAGGGAAACCGGGCGGTGCGTCCTCGGAGTATGGCCAAAAAGGTGATGGAGCATACGCGGTATTTGGTTGAATACCGAAGTGGGAGGCCATTTGGTTCATCACTCTACTTTGCCAATTTGCTTGGTGGAGAGCCTCCGTTGTGTTGTACTCCATATGTTGATGATGTTGGCCATAAGACAATGACATCTCCGAGAGTCGGTTACTTAAGTCTTGATAACCCGAATACGCTGTCCATTTTGCCGGTTGTTCTCCCGCGTTCGTCCCACTCGTTCCACCGGTCTCTTGCGTGCTCCGAGGTGCTCTCCTCGTCCCATAAGCTTGAGGATTGTGAATCCACACATTTTGGTCCATGTCAATCAAACCCATCTCACCAAGGTCCGTCATTGAGGCAATGGCACCCTCGGTTAGGATACCGAAGTGCTTGGCTAGAAGCGTAACGTATTGGCCACCAACCAATCGACTCCCCTCTCGATAACCACCCGCCTTAGCAAGTTGCACGGCAATAAGATACGGAGCATTCGGATACTTGTCATCTGTAGAAAGCTGCTCAAGAAGCCATAGATCATACGAAGAAACTTTTTCCTCACTCGAGGAACGAGCATTTACCGTGTGAATGAGCATGCGTTGCAAAAGTCGGTCAGAAGAAGCAAGAAGACCCTTCACCTTCAGATTACTACCATAGTCACCATCACCCAAGATCGCCCAAGCCAACCGAGGATCAAAACCGTCCTGTCTTTTCGCAGTCGCCCACATGTATTCCACAAATCCGGGAGCATCGACCTCATCTTGGGTATATATCCCCAAAGCAACGGCAAACTCCACCAAAGAAAGTGATCGACACACTCCACCGAGTCGGAATGTCATGCACGATTGGTAGAACTCTTGAAGAGCCTTTCCGGCGTCAAAGCGAAAAGTCGCCACGAACTCAATGATAAGCTCGCGGTAGAGGGTCTCGGCTATATCAAAGACTCATTCCCATGCACGGCATATGTAATACTCGGTGCCATCTTCGTCATAGGCGTGCTTCTCGAGTATCGCCTTGATGTCGTTCTCGACTCCCATGGATCTAAGGAGGTTCCAATCGACTCTCCTCGGCACTAACACTTGACGAGCGATAAGCCGGTTAACTGTATCCCGGTATTCCTCATGCTTCGGAGCGTTCAACGTTGGGTCGTTCATGAAATAGGTGAACACATGGCTCTCATCCTGTGCACGGAAGGTAGGAGTGGTGGAAGTTGACGAACGGGTCCTTTGTCTCTACAAAAATTCAAAGTACCAATGTCTTAGCTACATTTGATCAATAAACGCAAGACAAGGTTCATGCATATCAAAACCCAACGAGACAAAGCTTCCATGACTAACAAGTTCAAATAACGAATGCATGCGTGAAAACCAAAACAAAAAAGGGGGGGTGTGCAACATCCCACACTTGAACTTTTAGTCCAACTTCCATCAAAACCAATCTAGCTAACTAAACAAGAGTGGGGGATTTTGGTGCTATCAAAATCCCCACACTTATCATCAAAGCACATTCACTAGATTCAACAAATAATTAGCATGCTAGAATAAAATCTCAATCAAAGTGCATAGCATGCATCAATCAATAAGCACTAAACAATCAATGAAGCTTCAAGAGTAATCTAAAACCTATGAAAGCACAAAACACCATTGATGCCCAAATCAAGATCTAATCTTACCAAATCAAGCTAATCCAACTAAATTAAGTTTACGAAACATACCTTTGCCATGAAGAATGATGAAATTGAAGCTCAAAAAGTTCGAATTTCGCAAGTGCTTGAAGAGAGTTCGCGGCGCCTAGAGAGAATTAGGGTTGTGTACTTTGAAAAAGTGAGAAAAGGGGTTTAAAAACCCGTCTGCACCGATTTTCCGTCGCCAAACAGATAGTTTCGCGTCGCGAAACGGGCGGTTTTCGAAAATGTTACCCTAATTTAACATTTTCGTGTCTCGAGACGGCCTCTTCATGCCGCGAGATTCGAAAATTTTACCAGATACCAAGGCTGGCTGACTTCGCGTCGCCAAACTTAAAAACTGGCGATCGCGAAGAGTCTTCTGTTTCCACTTTTCGAAAATCTTCATCGCGCGTCGGATTTGCTCGATTTTGGCTTCTATCTCCTCCGTATGGTTATCTAAGCAATAACAAACAAAATTATTAGGAAAAACACACTCGAAAAATACTTGAAATGAAAAACGAAAAAAAATGCTCGGGTTACCTCCCGAGAAGCGGTTCATTTTTGAATGGGTCTAGAGCTCGACCCCTTTTTCGGCTCATTTCGTGGCACGTCGGGCTGACGAGCCCTTCTTCTTTCTATACTCTTTCTTGGAGGGTCCCGACCCGTTGGGTGTTTGATCTTTTTGATGTATCGGGTTCGGATAGTCCTCCGTCTTCTTTGCATGTTCATGAGGGAGTAGTGGGCGGTTCGTGTTCTTCTTGTAGGCTTGAGAAGGGTCCTCATAAGGTTCATCGAGATGGGTGACCGGCTCTCCGTTGGGATCAAAGTAGATCCGCTTATCTCCATACCCCAAGCTTGACACTTGATTTCGCATGTCGGTGTTTACTTGGGCGGTGTGTAGAAAAGCTCTTCCAAGAATAATCGGGATCTCCGTATCCTTCGGAAGGTTAGCTATGATGAATTCCGTGAAGTAGACAAAGTTTCCAATTTGAATCGGGACTCCTTCCGCTATCCCCAATGGTTTAGTCATGTACCCCTCGGTATTGATAGTCTGTTGGAACGATCTTTTTGACTCCCATTTTCCTGCAATAACCAACAGGCATCATGTTAAGTGCGGCACCTGAATCTATCAAAGCAAGACCATTAAATTTAGAACATGAAATAGGTAAGTTGTAACTTCCCGGATCATGCTTGATAGGTGCAATGTAGATGAGTTCATCTTCCGCCGCCTTCTCTTTCTCCTTCTGTTTGCCTTTATCCTCCTTTTTCGGTATCACGAACTCCGCATATCCACCTTGCTTTCCGTCTTCCTCCTCATCATCGCTTGAAGAAATGGGTCCTTTGAGTCCTAGATGCTCGAACGAAATGGTGAACCCCTCCGAGTCATAGTCTGTGGCATAATCGGGTTCACTACCACTATCGCTCTCCACATTCTTCTTTGTGTAGATATCCGTCCACTTCTTCTTTGATGGTTCTCCGGTCATCATGAGCATCGGTTTCGCGTTCTCTACCTTCGGGTTGACTTGGGTTTGCGTTGGTAGCTCCCCTTGAGTCCTTTCACTTAGCAGTTGTGAAACACGACCAACCTGCAATTCCAAATTCTGGATAGTACTTTGATGGTTACGTAAGTACGAACCTACCTCATTGTTGAGCTTCTTTTGTGCATCCATGAATTGGAGAATTCGGTCCTTGATAGAAACGCGTGGCTCTCCATCCGTTCTTTGGGTCTGTTGATTCGGTGCAAAGAAACCGGGAGGTCTAGGGATGAAGTTACGATTGTTGCTCCACCTCCCTTGAAAGTCGCCTCGGTTGAGGTAGTTTACCTCCTCGGGTGTCATCATCGGACGATTCGGGCAATCTTTCGTTAAGTGTGGTCCATTGCACTCCTCGCATCCAACCTGCAAAGCATGAACAGATTTTATCAGTTCTTCAATTTTACGTTCAAACTTTACCTGCTGGTTTTTCATTGCGGCTAGTTCATCGGATGGGTCGAAGTTGGTTGAGATCTTTCCGGCCATTCTCGGGATTTGCAAGCGCTTGTCTGTCCTCCAATCTATATTGTGTATAAGCATGTCCTCGAGAAGCTTATATCCTTCCGTGGGTGTTTTGTACATGAAGACACCTCCGGCAGATGAATCTAATGTGGCTCGTGAAGAATAAGCAAGCCCACTATAGAAAGTTTGGACTTGCTCACTCTTGCTCAATTCGTGACTCGGGCACGAATTTAGAAGGTGTTTGAAACGTTCCCATGCTTCGGATATTGTCTCTCCATCGTCTTGTTGAAAGGATCGGATCTTGGCTCGTAACTTGTCAATTTTGGATGGTGGAAAAAAATCGGGAAAGGAAGTTTGAGTGAAGTCCTTCCCAAGTGGTGATCGAACTTGGTTCCAACGATCGTAACCAAGCTCTGGCTTCTCCGGTAAGTGTAAGAGGAAAGACTCGAAGGCGAATCGCATCATCTCAGCCCTCCTCCGTTTTGAATAGATCACATATGTCCACGAAGTTCTCCATGTGTACGATAGGATTGCTTCCTCGGGATCTCCTTGTTTAAGTCCGGCTTCGTGATCGGATTGGTGGGTACGGTTGGAGCGGCTCTCCGGGCGGTCCACATCGGTGCTTCGTCCCCCATTTCAAAATTCAAAGCTCTCGGGCGAATTTTGTTGGTTTTGATTTTTTTTTTGTTTCTTTTTCTGAATTCTCTCTCCGACTCCTCAAATGGCTCTAACAGTTCCGTCGTGACTGAAACCACAACAAACGGTTACGGGCAACTTGCGGGAAACAAAGAGATAAAAATAAAATAAATAAAAACTAGAAAGCGAAAAACTTGCAAGGGAGAGAATCCCTCACAAGGATCGATTAACAAAACTAATAAATACTAAAATCTAACAACTACCGTTCCCCGGCAGCGGCGCCAAAAACTTGATGCGGTAATTATTGTATATAAAAAGCGAAACAAGTTTTAACCTCTAATGCCTAGCCACTGTCTTACCACATTCACAAGCAAGCGTACCTGATCGCGAGTATCGTATCTACCACTGGGAACGGTCAAGTTTACGTAGACTATTAATCTTGACTAGTTTAATTAACCTAAAGCTTTTGGGGGGTTTTTTTATGAAAAAGGTTTAATTAATAAAAAGACAACTAAATTAACTAAGAAACTAAGAAAGCAAATATGGAAAGGGTTATTCAGGTGTCATCATTATAAAGATGGAAAGGGTTATTCAGGTGTCAAAGAGATAAAAATAAAATAAATAAAAACTAGAAAGCGAAAAACTTGCGGGTACTTATCATGGTATAGTTAAAACTATAAGAATGAAAACAGTAGTACTTATCATGGTATAGTGATTCCCCAAGTGGATGATTTAAAAAGGCCAAAGGTTTGGTTGTTTTTGTTATTGTAGGAATTTAAGTCTGGGACACCTAGCATGCGAATATTATGGCTATCAACTAGGTTTTTGGTTCTCTAGTCCCAATACATAGACTGTTTGTCAGGCAATCTAGTACCAGTCACCCAATCCTATCTCTATTGCACGGTATTCTACTACCTGGTCGCTCTCGGTCCGAGTAACCACCCAACACAACTCTCCGGGTTACGAAGGGAAGGTCAAGAAAGGTTGATTAACCTATCCGAGTTTATCTATCTTGGTCCAACAGATACACCCAACCAACGAGTTCAAATAACCAAACAATATGAATCAGATCGGAACCATAACATACATTCAATGAACCAAAAACAAACCAATAAACATTAAATCATAAAATCATCATCCACAACGTTTATCAACCATAATAAGTACCACTAATGAAAACTACTCACTAAACATAATAAAGACAGAAAACAAGAGAGTAGAAACAGACATTATACCGACAGTACAACGACGGGTGATCGAGAATCAAACCCCGCAGCGTATCGGCACAATACTTCTCTCTCTCTCTCTAACACTAAAGAACTTAGAACTACACACAAATTTGGCTCTATGACAACTGAAGGAGGAGGCCAGTATTTAAAAGGAGAGACTCGGAGCCCGTTTCGCGATCGCCAAGCGGCATCCTCGCAGCGTGAAACACTTAGGTCAAACCCTGGATTTCAACTTTGATGAACATGGCGGCGCCAGACTTGAAGCTTCGCGGACGAGAAATGGCTACTGGATTGTCTTTGTGCAATTTTCACGTTTTCTCGTCTTTTTCCGTACTTTTCCGTTCCACGGCCTCCAAAACCTATAAAAGTAAGAATAAGTCCAAAGTGTGAGTAATAAGACCAGAAATGGGTGAGAAATGGGGTTAAATCATTCAATTAAGCATAACCAAAACATGTATAACTTTGGTATTATCAGTGCTACAGCTTACCCGAAACCCCACCCTGTTCCCCGTTTTTGCCCCGAAGACCCGAAAGTTTTAGGTAACAATTATCATAATCTAAACACAATATGTAGCTAAAAATACAGAAACGACATCGTGTATATATATATACATATATATATATATATATATTCTAATATTGGGGTGGGGCACGGTCACCCTAGTCACTACCCCGAACCCCAAAAATTCCCCGTTAATGCCCCGATCCCCGCCTCGTAACCCGATAATGCCTACAATGCCCCTCCTCGTCCCGCCTCGCCCCACCCTGTTAAGATTAGGTTCCATCGTGTTTGGATTTTCTTGCCATCCCTAGGAAATACTAGCGACACTTAAGATGAGTTAGGTGATAGTGAGAGGCACGTGAAGGAATTAACTTATTATGACATCTTCTATACTTTGGAGATAGCAACTCTTATGTACATGTGGTTTATAGAATAAACATTCTATTATGAAGGTTGTTGGCTTCAAACCATATATATGTACGTTGTATTATTCAATGTTGCCCTTTGGAAAGAATATTGTACTGTTTATGGGGTTCATCAAAAAAAATTAAAGCGGCCGTTGCTTCTCAAAATTCGGGTGTTACACCCTGCCTTAAGGGAAGTAAGGTTAACAACACTAGGGCAAGGAATCCAATTAATAATAAAATGAAGCCACAATGACCATATATATTTATATTGTTTTCTCTCTATATCCATGACCACATGGAATCAATTTGTAATTTACTCTATAATATAACAGAAAAACTGGCATTCAATTCGTATTATCTATCATTACAAGATCTACCATTACCGGGTTAAAATGAGTGCAAAACAAAAGGTATTAAGATTTATTAGAGTATGAGAAAAAATATTTGATGTCAGAAATTAAGATAAATTTGATACATTAAGTATAAATTAACTACATAATATTCTCAACCAACTTACCGGTTACCGGTATCAGGAAAAAAAATATTATAGTTTTTATGAAACAAAATTTAGAAAATATATATGTGACTCTTGATCCATGCTATTTAGCCGATGGTTGACAATATTTATACTCATTTATAAAATGCATTATTGAAGTTGACTCTTTATAATGATGACACCTGAATAACCCTTTCCATATTTGCTTGTCAATTTGATACATAAAAATAATATATTTATTCAAGTTATGAGTAAAATATGTACAATAATTTCCAAAAATATTATTACTTCTTTTAATATAGTCAACTCGGCAATAGTTTAATTCCTTAAGTGGCTCCATAATGTATTTTAAAAAGTTTGTATTTAAGAAGTATCAATAACTAAAATATATACTAATTTTATGAGTTCATGACATAAAATTATAGAAAATTATTGTAGAGTTTTTAGTAGTACATTATTGTACATAGTCATGTTTTGCATGTTTAACCTTCCTCTATACATATATAGAGGAATAATCAAATAAAAACCACTTTTTTTTGTAAAACCTATGAAAACCGACTAAAAAATAATTTTTTTATGTTTTTTTTTTATCAAATACTAAGATTTTAACTATTGTTTCACATATACTTTTTTCATAATGTAAGTATCATCCATGAAAAAATAAATTTTTTATTTATATTATGAATCGAAAATATACAATATTTTTATTCATATTATGAAACAAATTCATGGATGATATTCATCTTATAAAAAAAATATATGTGAAACAACATATCAATTCTAACATTTGATGGAAAAAAATCGTAAATTTTTTTATTTTTTAGTCGGTTTTTACGGGTTTTTACAAAAAAAATGATTTTTACAAAAAAGTGGTTTTTACATGAAGGCTCCTCTCTCTATATATATATATATATAGCAATTGATATAGCCATCAACTCACACAAAGAATTGAAAAAAACTTTAACACATTATCATAAAGTTACTGCATAAAATATAATAGATGTAATGACTTGAGAGTTGAGAGGATAAGTAATTATTCATTATATATATATATATATATATTAGCATTGAACTATTGTTTGCATTCAATATACCATTGAACTCTATTTTTTTGTACACATTATACCTTTGTAACTAGGAAATAGCCAGTAAACCACCATCATTCACCCACCAAACCACCACCACAACCACTACAAGTGCCACCACCAAACCACCACCACCATAGCCACTACCACCAAAACCACAACCATCACCAAAACCACCACCTCCAAACTCTCTGTTTGCGTAGTTTACCCTAAATTGACGGTGGAAATGGTGGTGGTGGTTGGATTCAATTTTTAGGGTCTGATTCGAGATCTATGGAGATGGTGGTTGTGGTGGTGGTTTAGTGGTGACAGTTGTGGTGGTGGTGGTGGTTTGGAGGTGGTGGCGTGTGGTGGTGGGTGGGTGAAAGATGGTGATTCACGGGCTATTCCTAGCTATAATGGTATAATGTATACAAAAAAATAAAACTTAATTGAATTTTGAACATTAAAAATAATTTAATGATAACATGTTTAGCTCATAACCCAGGTTCGATCCCCTGCAATCCCTCTTGTAGCCACTGGGTTTAATCTTAGGGCTGCATGCTTTAGCGATCGGTTGCATTGCCAAATGATTAGTCTGAACCAAAGGCCTAGAACCCTTTAATAAAAAAATGTCTACAAATGAATTATTCAATTGTATTTTGAATATTACAAATGTGTACAAATGAACTATGCTGCAAGAAGTGTAATTGCAAATACACTTTATTGGGTAAGGATAAAATCCAGGTGGAGCCCAACAATATTGTCTTTTAAGGATAATTCATAATACCACTACCTTTTAACCATTAAAATTGTAATAGTTTATTAACATTATTCGTATATAGTCTTATCTAGAAAAATATTTATTATAAAAAGAACTTTATACGAATATTTAATTACTTGTTTTTTTTATTCTTTATTTTTTGTGGTTTTGTTACCATAAACTAAAAGGTGTGTTTAGGATTGCTAATCTAAGATATTTATTGACTTATTTTGTTGTAAAAAATAAAATAAACATTTTTTTAGTGTTTGTATGGAGAAAAACAAAACTACTTATACCTTTGTCAAAAAAAAGACAACCAAAATTTTAAAAATCATTTTATTCTAACTTATTAATTTATTTAAACAACTTAATCTACCAATATTTTAGTTATTTTATATGTATTCTAACTTATTAATTTATTTAAACAACTTAATCTATCAATATTTTAGTTATTTTACATATATAAGCAATCTCAAACACCTTTAAAAATAATTTATTAACTTGTTATTTTTTAATATCATCCTAAATTAATTCAGACATTTTTACACAACTCTTTTTTTATACAAGATATAAACACTTTTACAAATGTGATAACCAAACATGTATTCATCTCCTTTTTTTAAGACAACAAATAAGAAAAAAATATCAAAATAAACAAAATATACAAGCTAAGGGTAAAAGTTTCTGTAAGAAACAACAATAAACAAGTCAAAACCAAATAGATGATTGTTTGTTCAGTTCAGTTTTCTATACTTTGGAGTGTCAATCTTTTTATTCATTAATATGAAATGTGTTTTACACATATCATTGTCATCATTCTTATAATTTCAATTATTTTCCTAATAGTGTTAAGGGGGAAAGTATAAAAAGGGATTTGGAAATTTAATTACTACTATAAAGTACTTAACTAATGGTGAAACACATTTGGTTCCAAAAGTGCTATAACGATTTACACAACAATACGGAGAAAGCTAAATACATCACATTTTTTTTTGAACGGCAAAAGGGGAATCAGAAGGGAGCTTCGGCTCGGCCATCACCCCCAAACAGAAACCCCGAAATTTATTGATCACCGGACTAGCAATTTGCTAGCAAATACACAAAGATTACAAGATTAAAGAAAGGAGAAACATGGGCACGAACAGCATGAAGGCCACAATAAAAACTTACATTTAGCTCTAAATTTCATCCAAGAGAACAAGGTTGCTTGAAAATCGTCCTTCACCATTGATGCTGAGAAACGTACACCCTTGAAGACTGCATTATTCCTGGCTTTCCATATGAACCAGACTAATCCTCCAACAGTTGTCTCCAAGAAATTCCTCCATTTGATTGATTTCCCAAATTCTAATACCTTGAAGAGCATCTGATTAAGAGAGTCTGGTTGCCCAATATCAATCAAACACCAATTAAAAAACCATCTCCACAGATTCTTCACCATCGAACATGTACAAAATAGATGATCAACTGATTCTTCTTCCAGATTACAAAGCGGGCACGATATGGACGGAGTATTAATCCCTCTCTTGCTCAAATTAGTTCTTGTTGGGATTCTATTCAACAATAACCTCCAGACAAAACAGTTGACCCTCGGAGGCATCCAGTTATTCCAAAAACACAAGGTTTCACCTGAAGGGTTTGATAGGCTGTCAATGATGCCTCGAAGTGAACTCACCGTGTATTCACCACTGGGGTCACCATCCCAACTCCATTTATCTACGCCATCTTGAAGCACCACGTGTTTTAACAAATTTTCCAACTCTTCAACTTTGTCGGCATGTCTTTCGACCACAGTGGTATTAATCCAAGACCACCTCCATGTTGCAACCCCGTTGTTGGAATTCAAGAATCTCGATTCAATTGAGCACAATTTATCGCTTTCGAGTTGAAATAAATCAGGGAATACGCTCTTAAGGGGGGGAATTTATGATCCAGTGATCTGACCAGAACTTGGTATCAATCCCATTCCTAACTTTACGAGTGAAAAAATCCTCGATATTTAAGTTTAGGGAAGAGAGGGCAGAACCTGCTTTTACTATGTTTAGCCAAGTGCATGCGTATCGAGTTTTCGCCAAGACGTTTGGATCGCCGCCGGATAACCCATGAGTTGCTTTGATAACATTGGTCCATAAAGCATTATCGTTATTCTTGAATCTCCATATCCACTTGATCAATAAAGCAATATTGGCCGATTTTAGAGAGCCAATTCCAAGTCCTCCAAGGTGCTTTGGTGCGGTTGTTTTCAACCAGTCTACCCAGCAAATTTTCTGATTGCCGGAAGATGAGATGCCCCAGATAAACCTTCATCTCATTTTATCAATCAAATCAATTACTTTTTGAGGAGCCCTATATATGGACATGAAGTAGAGAGGAATGCTCCCTAGGACAGATTAGCACAAAGTAACTCTTCCTCCAAAAGAGAGAGTTTTGGCTTTCCACAAAGATAATTTCGCCTGAATCTTATCAAGAACAACTTTCCAATTCTTTGCCAATCCCATGTTGGCACCAATAGTGATGCCAAGGTAGTTAAAAGGTAATTTTGCAACGTCACAATTAAGTAAGGATGCCACGTTACCAATTTCATTCTCTTAGATTCCAACGCATAGACTTTGCTTTTGGAAAAATTGACCTTGAGTCCCGATGCATGATGAAAGCAATTAAGAATTCTTTTGAGATTTATAGCATTAAAGGCAGACCATTTGCCAAGAAACATGACATCATCGGCGAAGAGAAGATAAGATACTAGGGGCCCGTTATTCGGCAAGCTTATGCCATGAAAAAGGTTTTTATTTGTGGCCTCCCTCATGGCAATATGCAGACCCTCCATTGCGATGATAAAGAGAAACGGGGAGAGGGTATCCCGTTGTCTAAGACCTCTAGACAACGGGAATTCACGGGTAGGTGAACCATTCACGAGAACGGACGCCCGGGCAGATTTTAAGCAGGCTTTTATCCAAGATCGCCATTTGGGACAGAAATACATTTGCTCGAGAATAGAATCCAAATAGCTCCAGCTAATGGAGTCAAATGCTTTTTCAAAATCAACTTTAAAGAGAAGTATTCTCTTCTTTGCTCTTTTTGCCCAACCGCACACTTCATTCACCATTAAAGGGCCATCGAGTATCTGCCTGCCTTCCACGTAGGCCGATTGTTCCATGCTAACGATCTTCCCCACCACTTTTTTAAGTCTTTCCATGAGTAATAGGTCTGTAATCCCAAAGACTTATAACTTCGTGAGTAATGCTCCATGCTTTGCAATGATTTTGTATGGACTACCAATAAGACTTATAAGTCTGTAATCCCGAAGTGAAAGAGCATCGTTCTTCTTGGGGAAGAGCGAGATGAACAAAGAATTACAGCCCTCAGAAAATTTTCCATCTTTCTCGAATTGCCGTACCAAGCTTATCACATCCCCTTTTATAATCTCCCAGCAATGCTTGTAAAATTTGAATGAGAACCCATCTGGACCAGGTACCTTTTCACTGCCACAATCCCATACTGCGCATTTAATTTCCTCCTCAGAGAACGGAGCGACCAACATGGAGTTATCTTCATTAGACAACTTATTAAACAAATTGCTAATAAATTTGGGTTGGGAGATGATGGATTCTTTGAATTTATTGGAAAAGAAATTAAAGGATTCCTCTTTGATTGAGACGGGATCAGTAACCCAATGGCCATTTAAAGAAAGCCCATTCAACCTATTTCGGTTATTGTTGGAATTCAACATACCATGGAAGAACCTGGTATTTTCATCCCCGTCACCCGTCCACCTATATGAGCTCTTTGTTTTAGATCCATGGTCTTTGTATAATCAAGATCCCGTATATTTTTCTTCCAAGCCTTTCTTTCCTCCAATTCTAGGGTCGTGAGTTGTCTTGATTCGGCTAGTTTATCCAACTCATCTACCTTTTTCTTCAAGTCTTCTCTTTTTGTTCTTTCCATATCAATTACTTCAATCTTCCAGTTTTTTAAAGCTTTTTTAACAGCTTTTAGTTTGAAAGCCAAGGCTTTATCAACTTTTCCCCTGAAGGAGCAAGAATTCCAAGTATTGGCAACAATATTGATGAAATCCTTATGAAAAATCCAAGAGTTGAAAAAGCGGAAGGGTATTGGGCCGAAATCTAATCCAATGCAAGAGAGAAATATTGGGCAATGGTTAGAGTACTCTCTCGCTAAGACCGTAGCAGAAGCTGAAGGCCATGCAGCAAGGAAATCTGCGGATACAAAAAAACGGTCTAATTTGCTCAGAGTATTCCCGCTTTCGCCCATCCAAGTATATCTTCTCCCACCCAAGCCATTTCTGAGATTTCAGAATCACTGATAAAGCTGTTGAACTTGTTTGCCGTTGATTGAGAGAAAGAGGACCCAATTATTTCCTCCCTGCTGCGTAATTCGTTGAAGTCTCCCATCAGAATCCACACACCCGAGTTTGACCGAATTAAAGACAATAACTCATCCCAAAGAGCTTATCTGGCAGATACCAGACGAGGGGAGTAAATATTAGCAACGAACAGAGGGGAATCAAGTCCTTTTACTTTGCCGATAATGATTAAGAAATTTGTGCCTTTTAAACAACTAGATTTGACAAAAATTGAGGAGTCCTACAAGCTGATCAAACCACCTGATCTTCCTTGAGAAGCTACTGTTTCATAGTCTATGAAGGAGGTATTCCACAAAGAGCTTACCTGAATCTTTTCGGGATTTGAAAGTTGGGTTTCTTGAATGGCAATGAAATTTAACTTATGGGTTCTTTGGAGATTACGAATCCGGGCCGCCTTCAGACTACCCCCAATGCCTCTGAGATTGAGTGACAGGTAAATCATGGGAGACCAACCGCGTTCTCCGAGTTATCATCAATCTGACCTCTAACCTCTGCTTCATAACCATTCATCTGGAAGCCAATTTGATTCCCTAAGTTAATAGTATCATGAATCTCTTCTTCCACTCTGATTTCCACTGATTGCACCATCCCGGAATCCTCTTCGCAACCTAATGGTTCTTGCAAAACCCTAGATGAAGTTCCAGATAACGATCGCCTATTAATCAAGGTTTTGTTTCTCTCCAAACGACCTCTCTCAACGTGTCTAGATGAATTACCGAATACACTGGATTTTAGGCTCTGTCTGTGGTTTGGTCTTTGCCTAGCACGATTATTAAGAGAGGATTGACCCTCAGCAACATGATTCGAGGGAATTAAGGGGATATTTAGATCAAAGGTGGGCGTAATAAAAATGGGAGAGGGGGTGGGCCTAGGGGGAAGGAGATTGACAGTAGGCCTGCTATTACACTCAGAGTCCAGTATATTTTCTTGGCCCAAATTTTCCTTACCTGCGACGTGCACGGGATCTTGAGGAGGAAAAACTTCTTTTGGATTAACTGTATTCCCACCATCAGCATTTAATTCATTGGGAACCTCCGAATTAATGAATTCGCCTTCTTCTAGCTCGGTCTCTCCGATTACCGAGTTATCCGACGTCTTTTCAGCTTCTCCCGTGTTCGTTGCTGCACCTTGTGTCGGAGTCTGGTCATTTTTCTTCGGTGGCTCTTTGATCGGTTCTTCACCCCAGCCCTTGTCTTCTTCGTCGGAGCAATCCCTACTTCTGAAAAGTCGTCTTCCATTTCGTATTCAAAAGTGAACTCAGGACTCCAAGGTTCAAAAATTTCATTAATCCAGAGGGTATACACATTACCTTTCCAGGAAATTTGAACTTTTTCATCTATTCTCTTTTGGAGGTCGACCAAGAGACAAGCTTTATAACTCGATAAATCAAGAGTATCACGTTTACAAGTAGCCAGGATTAAAACACGACCGAATCTACAAAGAATTCGATGTATATTTTCTTCCATCCAAAAGTGAGGGGGTAATCCCATTAAGTTGACCCAGACGGCTTTCTTCTTTGATCTTGGGATTTTGTGATACTTGCGGACCCAAGAGAACCAATGAGACCACGTGGATTTGTGATTGAATAAGAAGTTATCAGCCGACATAGTGGACCCGAAAGTGATAATGAATGTCAAACCGCCGGTGAATTGCACCGAACAATCGTCTATACCTTCTGCTTTGAGAAAATCCATCATGTTTTCGAGAATCTGCAAATTCTTGGTTTCACCCATCAGCACTTCGGAGGAATTTCTGAACGATGGAGCTTCGGCCTTGAGTGGGAGATGGATCGTTATCGTGTCCTTGAACAAGACGGTATCTAAGTTACGTTTATTGGAAACTACCTCTGCATACGATCTTCTTTCTCCGACTTTCTTGGGAGGGACGATCACATCTGGATGTCTTTGTGCCGAGGGGACATGATTAGGAGGGATGATGTTGGATCTCTGGTTCTTCCTTTCATATCTTGCTACGTTTGCTACTAATCGATTTCCTTTGATAATGACTTCTTCCAATTTCTTCTCCATGTCTTTGGCATTTTGAACTTTTATGAATCTGACAAACCCGAAAGTATTGCCGTGTTTGCCTTTCTTGTTTGCAATATAGGCATCTACCACTGCACCAACTTTCTCCATTTCAATCCACAAGCTTCTCTTATCTGTACCTTCTGGGAGATTTGACACATAGAATGTAGTATTGACTGCACGGGTTTGATCATGAACAGATTTGTTTCTCCGGCGAAACTCCGGCTGCCCTGCATTTTGCGACCCTTTGTCTCCAATTATGATTTGCTATATATACCTAAAAAAAGTGAACTGCTTCACACACACACACAACACATTAAAGACCAATTTTTATATTCCCAATGCATTTACTTCAACTCCCAATGCATTCACACCTTTAGTAAATTGATGCATATAGCAACCCCCGTTATGTTATATGGTGCATATAATAAATAAGTGCCATACTAAAGTGTTCTATAGGATTCAAGTTTATAGGATCAAATAAGAAAACATCTTATCTAAAAGTGGTAAAGTTTATAGAACACTTTTTGCCGCCATAAGAACTTTTTTTAAAACAATTTTCAAATAAGGTGTCCTATATATTTTTATAGAAAACTATTTAAAATTTGGTTTTATAAACATAAGTGTCATTCAAAATATGGGTTTATAGAACACTTCTTATAGACATCCTATAAAAATATCTAATACAAATTTTATTTATATTGAAAATATCTTAAAAACCTTATAATGACGCTCAAAAGATTTTATAAAGTTATTGTAAAAATTTTAGATATGACACTTTTTTCTTTGGCCCCATAAAAGTTAGGTTATATATAACATTCTATTAGGACGCTTATTTACCTAGGCATCTTATAAACTCAATTTTGTTATCGTTTAGTTTAGAAGAGTATTCTAATTTATTTTTATTAGGATTGATCCAATAATAGAGATGCATTCTTACCCTTCTCAGTGTGACTATTAGTATTATTGCTATCAAAAGCCAATTCTAATTAATAACTGTTAATTAACTATATACCATTATGCAATTAAACAAGATTATTCCACCTGCAAAAATCTGTAAATTTGGAGAACTCTTCAATAATTTCCAAAAATGAATAAGAGAGAAATGGTTTTTTTTTTAAGAATTTTTGAAATAAAATATTTAGAAGAAAGAAATAGTATTTTATTAAATATATGTAATATTTTAATAATATAAGTAATGATGTTATTTCCAAAATAAAAAGTTATTGAAGTTGAAAGATTTTTTATTAAAGATATTTTTGAATATTGATTCTTCATTTTAGGAAATTTTTAAAAAAGTTGTCGAAGATCCTAAGTAATATATGAGTTAAATAAGGGGGATTAAGAAGCACATGTACTATATGAGTGAATGGTTATACAAATACCAACCTTAAACTATCCCCAAAAATCTATTGTGTGTATCCAACTACCAAAAAATGCTTTTTAATGTATCAAACTTTATTTTTTCTTCTATTGTGTGTATCAGTTTACCAAAATTACAAGTCATTTTGTAACACAATAGAAGAAAAAATAAAGTTTGATACATTAAAAAGCATTTTTGGTAGGTTGATACACACAATAAATTTTTGGGGATAGTTGGATACATTTTGGTGTAGTATCCCTAAACAAAACTATAACCTAAGTTCCCCTTGTGTATATTTTTTCAATTCTACGAACTTGTTTTCATTGTTGAACATAATTTGAAAACAATATGTATTTTAGACTTATAGGATGCTTTTCCGATTCTATCAGAAAAGATATAGTATGTTTATCAATATTAAGTTTTGAAAGTAAAAAAAGTTGGTTGTTTATTTATTTTTAATTAAATCAAGTAAGAATAAAGTTATCTGTATGATTTAATCTGGTTGCATATATTGATAAAGGTTTTTTGAAGAGTTTAAAATAGATGGAACAACGTGTTTTTTGATTGGAAGAAACAAGTTCCGAATTTATTTATTTATTTTTTTGCTCTATGCACAAAGATTACCTTTTGAAGCTTATTGAATATATCACTTTATATATCATTGAACCATTATCAAATGCCAGTATTACTCTTTGAATAAGTTGTGAAGCTGAAGTTCATTAAAATATTATAAAAAAAAATCTCTAAATTCTATTTTTCCAAAATAATTCTTTTTGTACAACTTAAATGGAAGCTCCTTTATAAACTATCAGAAACGCTACTAAACAGGCAAATTGCACATAAATCCGTTAGTGACGACTTTTAACCTATAATAACTATTTGTTTAAGAATATATTATATTTCTACCAATATATAAAATCATGATTATAATTGTAAGATAAAGGGTAATTATAATAAATGTATTATATATTTGTATATTGTGTTTGTTCCATTTAAAGTGGGTGAGAAGGGGGAATGCATGCATCAACACATGCGTTCCAATTATTGAGCCTTTTGTTCATTTCAAGATGATTCCATTCATTCATTTTCTTTATTTTATTAATATTTCTTAATCATTTTAAAGTCTTCCACTTGTGCCATATATTTTGTGTTTTCATGTACATGGATAAGCTGTATTAAAAATCATTACATACATTAATATTATTTAAGTATAAGTTGTTTTAAAATGTGTTTTCATGGGTAGTGAACGGTCAATTGTTTTAAAGTATTTATTTATGAATGCTTGATTTCAGAGTATTTCATGAGGCACACTAAAACGCATCACTTGGTATTTAAATATTAAGGCTATGTTTGGTAAACTAGCTGATAAGACATAGCTGATAAGCACTGATAGCTGATAAGCTAGCTGTTGACTGATAAGCTAGCTGGTAGCTGATAAGCTAGCTGTTGAACAAGTCACGTTTGGTAAAAACTAGCTTATGAGTATGTAAAATGACCAAAAAGGACATCTTTAAAAAATAATCAATTACAAGTATTTTATAATATAATTAAATAAAATTTAATAATATAATTAAAATAAATTTCTAATAATATAATATGTTAAAAAATAATATAGATATTATTATTATATATACACACTATAAATTTAGAGTTTTCTAAAATAAACTTTAGAAAAAATCTACATTAACTAATAATTTAAATTACTATTAAATATAATAAAAGTAAAATTAATCAACTTAACATATTTGAAATAATCAATAATTCTAAAAGAATATAATTATGAATTAGATATAAATATTTTTTATTAAAATATTTAACATGTTTCACTTATATAACATTTTAAAAATTATTGTATTTTTATTTGATAGTTAAACATATTAAATAATATATAATAATAATAATTAAGAAATTTAAAAATAAATATAATATATAAGGTATAATTTAATTTAATTAATAATTATTTTAAATTATTAAAAAGTAATAATTATTAATTAATATATATATAATTATAATAATTAATTATTAATAAGGGGTATAATTGGAAAAAGTCACAAAAAGCTTTTCATAAGCTACTCAAAGTAGCTTATCAAAAAGCTAGCTTATAAGCTACTTTTGGTCTTACCAAACATGTGCACAGAAAATAAGCTAGCTTATAAGTCAGCTTATAAGGTAGCTTATTTTTACCAAACAATGCCTAAGACTAGGGGTGTAAATGAACCAAGACAACTCGCGAGCTACTTGAAATCCACTCGGTCAAAACTCGACTCGAATAAAACTTTAATCGAGATACTAACGACTCGACTCAAACTACCTGATATTCGGCTCGACTCGGCTCGTTTACACCCCTAATTAAGAATATATTTGATAAACTGGTTCATGGTTGATAAGTTAATTAGTAGATCAAGATTAATAAACTAGTTGTTGAATACTGATAAGTTAGTTGAATAACAGATAAAAACTGTCTAACAAGCATGCAAAATGATCAAAAATGACATCTTGAAGAAATAGTAAATTACAACATTTCATTACATGATTAAAGTAAATTTTAACAATTTAATTAAAAATAATTTTTAATTATATAATATATTAATTAATACAAACAAAATAATAAAAAAATTAAATAATATAATATGCTAATTAAAAATTTTGAAATTGATTTAAACGAGTAATTGATGGAAAGATGAGTAATTGAGTTCACAGATGTGAACTCAATTTTGGTTGTGAACATGAGAACGAATCTTAATCACTCATCCGGTCAATAAATGCGGCTTTGACTGGGTCTCCTCCTTTAATATTCTCCACTCTCTCATGAATCGCGTCAATCCTTCGTGGTCGCGTCCACCGTAACCGAAGATGGTGGCTGAGATTCGTCCTCGCGTTCACAACCAAATATTGAGTTCACATTTGAACCTGACCCTATGTATGTATGTATATATAGGGTCAACTTCAAACGTGAACTCATCTTTCATTGTGAACGTGAGGACCACTAGTATCGCGCCACATGAATATTTAGTTTGAATTCATGTTTTATTCAAACTAAATAAACAGAATAAAGCTGCGCCGCATGCATACTAAATAAAGTTTGGCGCAGATTCAGATTGTCACGTGGTGCGATTTTGTTGGTCCTCATATTCACAATGAAAGATGAGTTCATGTTTGAACTTTCCTATCTATATTATACCGTGTAAAAAGAACAAACCGTAAAAGATACTAAACGATGCAGTTTGACGCAATGTGAATGATGTATGCAATATTTTAAACACCGAATTTGACGCAGTTAAGTATAATGTGGGTGAGTTACGCATCATTTTGGACACTAATTTTAGTTATAGATTCTCATGTTCAATTTAGATTCGATGCTTTGTTAACTTTTAGTTGATACTTAAGTTTTGCTAAATTAAAAGTTGTCTACGTTTTCAAACGTTATTTCAGTATTTCTGTTGATAAGTCATTATGTTGTGCATTGTTTAAATTTAAGGCGTTATGCACGTTGATCATTGAAATAGGGTCATCCCTAAAGGATGATGGGTCGGGCGAACAACCATGACACACAAGAAATAGGGCCTAGTTTTTAAGTATGTAGTAGTGGTTTAGAAAAATAAGTAAATAGAAAGGATTAAATTTGTTAGTATCTAATAGGACCCAAAAAAAAAAAGTATTATATTAAGAGCCCAAACATTTATTAATTAATTACAATAGAAAAAATTATGTAAAAAGTCATTGGTAGTTCATTTTATAGTATTGTTTATTGTTTTTTAAGTCTTTTATGAAACTACATGCCTAGAAACCTTGATAAATTCATTATTTATCTCCCGCCAACTTTTTCAATTATTCCATCTCTACGTGAATTATATTTTGGACTGAAATATTGTAGAATTTTTTGTTATTAGCTAAAAAAAACTCCAACAATTTAAACAAATGTAACAACCATATGCAATGATAATAAGGGTAAGTTATATACCCTTTCATTAATCACATTTTTTGTTGATTAGTTTTGATCGGGTTTTGAAATTTTAGTCAATTAGAAACATATAAATTTATGCAATAAGTCGTAAAAATCCCAACTTTTGATATTTTGTTTGCGATTTTGTAGGAAGTCTTTTTGTGGACTTCAAGATTATGGACTGAAGTTTTGACCAACATGTGAATGGGCCTAAGTAGAAGTTGTTGGGCCGGAGGAACTATTTGGCCCGGCTGAGTTTTTGAAGCAAAAGATGATGGGCTAGTTTTGATAAAAATCTCTTGGACTCGTTTTTGTTAAATCTTGCAGGGTTTGTTTCATTAACTGAACATTGGGCTAAAGACATTGCTGGTTTTTTGTTTAAGGGTCGTGAGCCCAAAACGTTATATCTATTACTACATTATAAAGCATATACCTCAAAACTCTTAATTACAACATGTTAAAGCACAATGTACTATCATTTTATGCAAGGAATTTGAAAAACTATGAATTACAAGCTTAACATGCATGAAGTACAAGTTGTTAATGCATTGAATTTTAAACCCCATTCATAAAACAAATTTGGTATGTTCAGCCTTTCCTTTTTTTCTTTTGCAGAACTTTCTTTCTCTTCTTATGCTTGTTCCAGATTTACGTTTCCAATATATGAATTAAAATTTAAGATTCAAAATTCAAAATGAAAGGTGATTCCCGCTCTCAAATTTAAGTAACCAAAAAGGCAGGAGTTCAAGAAGCGGAAGCCACAACTCATCTGCTTTGATTCCAATACAACTTTCAAAAACTCTCCAAAATCAAACCAGATGCATTTACTGGTGAGTTTTCCCAAATTTGGTTCTTTGTTCAAGATCAAAATCATAGTTGTAGATGTTTGTATGTGTATCTTTCAATTTAAAATGTTGTTGCTTATTATATTTTTTTTGATATTCATCCCTTGTTCTTGTTTGGACATTGCTTATTTATTGGACCATGTCAATTCTGATTCGATGAGAAATGATTGTTAAGAACCTCTTACAAAAATCATTGCCATGTTCTTAACAATCATTTCTCATCGAATCAAAATTATATACTTCTTCATATTGAAACTCCAATCACGGGTTTTGTTAATCTGTTTGTCTTTTACATGGCTTATGGCTTACGGTCGTTATTCTGTTTTAGGTCAAATTGATGGATGAACAAGACTAAGAGGATTTCGCCAAATTAAGAGGTTGATTTTATGCTCTGCTTATTTCGAGGATTTAATGGCGTTGAAGTTGAAAAATGGAGGGGGGAAGAGATAATACACTCAGTCAGTGGTTTTAAAAATTGGGCTTGCTGTAACGTTTTCAATTGGTGGAATAATTTATATTTTCTTAGAAACAAAATGATCAAATCTCCATCCAAATCTCCATCCAGTCGAATGAAATCTCCCCTGGTGCTATTTTTATATGTTAAATATGTGATGATTATAGATGATGTTATTTCTTCTTCCTTACAATTTTCGGGAGAATGAGCTAGCTGTTTTAAAACTTCTTACAACTCTTCTAACAACCATTGTGGACCTTTAGCCTCAACAAAATCATTTTAAGAGGTTTAATTTTGATCATCTTGTGTAAAGATATCAAAAACAGAAAGCAACTTTTCTGCTATGTTTAGTTTTTCTTAGGTGTTATTTTTCTAACTTGCATTTGTTGCATGCTTTGTACAAAAGGAATTAAGTGGTAGTTCACTATGAAGAAAAGGTTGATATCTTATCCCTTGATGTGGCAAAAGCTATCTACTTCATTTTGCTTCAGATTATTCATCTTATCAATTTACTTGATGTTGTTAAAGAGAGAAATTAAAAGGTTTTGGGGTCGTTTACTAACGCTTACCATCGGTAAGCTCTTACCAGTATTATTTATGTTATATGATTGAGGATGGCAAGAACCGAAAAGCATACCCCGGAAGAGACACGTCAAGAAACCAAGGATCGGGGCTCTTATCCGGTAAGTGTAGAAAACAACTCGTATCCGGTAAGCGTTTACTGGGTATATAATGGTAATCAACATTTCTGGGTACCGCTTACAACCGGAGCCTGCCGAAGCCACAAACCCGTCAGCTTCCAACCTGCTGAACCCCACCATGGGTACGCACGGCCTTAGAGTCTTTAAATCAAGTTTTATTTACTTTTATGGTTATTAACCTTAGTTGCATATTAATTACATCATCAGAGAACATTTTTTTTTTTAGTTGGAGTCATTTAGTTGCTCTATAAATTTGCTTTATAATATAACTTTGTTAATTGAAGGGTATATGATGATGATGCTTGTTGTACAACACACATAATTTGGGAATCATAATTAATTATAATTCACATGGTTGGGTTTCGATAAGAAGGGAAGTTATAGTGAAAAGCGTAAAAAGGAATTTGGAACCTTCGATCAATCCTAATTAAAGATTGACACTAATGAGAAGTACTACAATTCTCGTGAGAAACCTAATTCATAGAAATTAAGGGACTGAAATGAAAAGTCGAGATCCCTACTTACGTTTCTCAGCTTAAATCTTCTTCGCAAGCAATCGATCATTCGTCTCACATCTTAATACAAAATTAACATCATGGATTTAGTTTTTTTATATAAAAAGGTGGATCATGTACAGATACAAAATGCTTTTGAACATCTTAATATTAAATACTTACATTTATATTAAGGTGTTCAAAAGCATGAATATTGTTCTTAAAAATGATTAAGACGTTTAAAAGCATTCTATAAACTTATTGTAATACTTTTAGACAAACACTTTTATTTTGTCCTACAAATGTAAGTCCTACAAAACACATTATGTTAAATCACTTTGTTGTTTCACTTTGTTAATTGTTTTAGGTGTCATAAATTCAATTTCGATGTAATGGCCTCATAATTGAGATTCACCCGCGCTGCATCGCGCGGGTAGACAACTAGTATATATATATATATATATATATAGGGAAGGGTTCAAACGAGAACCATTCCCATTTGCGAGAATGCGAGAACACTTTTTAACCATATATATTACTTAATTCAACAATGAATTAAAAAGAAAGAAAAATAACCATAGCGCCTGCATGGCGTCAGTTATTTGTTTTTGATTGCTAAACATCTCATTACGTTCAATATTACTATGAATCCACTTTCAATTAACAACTATTTTTATGGGGTATTTTTGCAAAACTTTCTTGATTTATAGAATTCATGTTTGTTTATTTTTTTTTATTGTTTCATTATAATATCACATGTGATACAATTCATATTCTATTAATTTCTTCCACTATTTTTTGCATTCTCATCTTTTATAAAGCAAAATCATATGTGATATTGGTGATAGTTCATCCAAGCATTAAAAAAAATGCAAAACGATCATAATATCACATGTGATATTTTTTGTTAACTATCAATTCACTATACCTTAATATCACATGTGATAAGATTCATATCATACTAACTTTTCCACTATTTTTTGCATTCACGTATGATATAAAACAAATATCATATGTGATATTGATGATAGTTTATCATGTATAAAGAAAATGTAAAGTGACTATAATATCACATATAGTATTTTGTTGGTTGTCAGTTTCATTGAACTTAATAACATGTGATATTTTATATTTTAATAAAAAAAATAACAATATCACATGTGATATTTTACATACCAAAAACACATGATTATAAAAAATATCACATCTAATGCTATAAAATGTAAACACATTATAGTAAACACACAAAATCATTAACAATATCACATGGGATATTAAATGATATAATATTAAAACCTTAAAACTCTAAATCAAGTTTTACAATGGAGGGCTTTGTGCAAGTGTGGACATCTAGTAGACGTGCTCGTGGCCAAGAAATTGTCTCTATCGGGAAGGAAATTTGGTTTTGCAAGGTTTTTGGGTGTTAAGGACCCTTATGGTTTGGAGAACGATTTAAATATGGTTTGGATAAAGAATTTCAAACTTAGAGTTAATATTGCTAGGTTCGGGAGGAAGAAAGTTTCAAGTGTGGATCCATCGCCCACAGAGGTCGGGGTAAGGATGAAGGCAAAGGGTAGTGTGAACAAGTCGAGCAATCCGGTATTTCGGTCCTATGCTGAAGCCCTTACGGGACGTCATGATTCTCATCTTAGCTCGGAGCTTGTAGGGTCTGGTTCCAGTGGAAGCATGAAGGAAATTATTAATCTGAACTCTATCATGGACTGCTCGCAAAGCCTCAATGGTTTGCTTTTCGGTGTTTGCAAAAGCTTTGAGTTTCTCAAAGGCTTGAAGGATTGCTTCAGGGAAGAAGGCTGGGGAGATTTGGCGTTGAACTTCTTAGGAGGGTTGGCTGTCAGCATTCAGTTCCCTAGCAGAGAGGTCGCAGAGACTTTTGTGGAAGAAAACAAATCAATTTGGAGCTGTTGGTTGTCCAAGCTCCATGTTTGGGATTCGTCGGTTGCAGTCGACAATAGGCTTGCTGCGGTCCATATTTCTGGAGTTCCACTCCCGGAGCTAGAATCACCAATTCTTTCGGAGATCTGTAAGCATTGGGGAGTGGTAGTAGATGAGCTGGACTCGGAGTGGGGAGAGGGAAGAATCCCCTGTTATGTTCTTTTATCTCAGAAGCTTGAGTGGATTCATATTCACACAAAAGTCAAGGTAGGAGAGGCAGAGATTTTAGTCTCTGTTACGGAAGATCCGACAAAATCCATTAAGGTGCTATCGGATTTAAGTCTTTCTTCGTTGGTTGCGGTTGACAGTGATTCTGATAGCCTGAACTCGTCCTCTTTGCCGGAGGACTCAGAATCATCGAAGCTGCCGGAAAAGGAGAGCGGTGACGGTAAGTCGGAAGATCGTCGGTCGGAACCGACAATCAGATCGGAGAAGGAAGGGAGGGGACACGATGATGAAAGTTCCAAGAATTCTGCGTTGGGTTCTGGTCCAGCAACCGAAGAGTCACCTGCAGCTGTTGATGTCAATCTCATGGAGGCGGTGGGGAGCTCGAGGGCCAAAAACGCTTTGGAACCCGCATCGGGTCGCGAGGCGGGTTCGATCCATCAAGCCCTGGGTGTGTGGGCCGAGCAAAGTCCAATATTAATTCGTTGTTGGGCAAGAGTATTCTTAAGCCCATCAATTTGAGTCCTTTGGGTGCTGAGAACAAAGGCCCAGTCTGTAATGATGTTGGGGATTCTAGTGCCACAAAACCCACGTCTATTCTTCAGTGCCCTAAAGGTACCTACAATAGTTTGCGCAGGTCAAAGTCGGTTAACTCCATGAATTCAAACCCATCTGCAGAAGAGATTACAGGGTCCCAAAAGATGAAATTTCTTGAAGCTCCTTGCAAGTGCAACCGAAAGAGAGGCAAAATTCCGTGTGAGCACTCGGGATTTCCCGGGTCGGTAGCAGGAGAGGCGTTCCTTGTTCGCAAAGGGGATGAGTGTTATCCTGATGAAGGAGAACTAATTGCTAGCTCGAATAGAAGAAATTGGAAGCATTTATCATCAGATTCGTTTGAAGATCTAAATAAAGGAACGGTTTATCGAAATAAGCCAATCAGCGAGGATTCTCATGATTCTCTTCTTGACTTAGGAGAATTGTTGGGTTTTTCGAAGGATTTCTCTTCAGCTAAGGATGCTATGAATTCGGTTTTGGAGTCAACCCCCGTAGATGGTTAAAATAATGGCAATCAATTCCAATGGGATAGGTGGAGTGGCAAAACGTAGGTGGATTAAATCCCTCGTCAGGAGAAATAGTTGCAGTGTTCTGTGTGTCCAAGAAACGCATGCTACGGAGGTTGATTCTTGCCTGATTAAAAGTTGCTGGGGAAACAGGAACTTGGATTACGCTTTTGTAAGTTCTGTAGGAAGGTCAGGGGGCTTTTCACAGTTTGGGATGCTGATGTTTTGAAGAAGGAATCGGTGGTGAGGGATAGAAACTTTATTCTAATTAAATGTTGCTGGTTACCTCTTAACAAGCATATCAATATCCTTAACATTTATGCACCGAATAATTTATCCGGGAGAGTAGAGTTGTGGGAAAAGCTAACTACTTTGATCGAAGGGGACCCGACACCTGGGTGGGTTTTGTGCGGCGATTTTAATGAAGTTCGCAGACAGGAAGAACGTCGTGGCTCAATTTTTGATCCCCGTGGGACGGCCCGTTTTAACGATTTCATTAGATCTCTCGATGTTTTTGAACCTCACCTTGGAGGCTAAACATAGCAAGTTAGATCGCTTTTTGCTTTCTCGCGGTTTCTTGGATGTTTGGAATAAACCCGGGGCGTTAGCAATTCAAAGCATTTACTCGGATCACAATCCGATTATCCTCGACACTGGGGACCGGGATTTCGGACCCATCCCGTTCAAATTCTACAACTCTTGGATTCTTTCGGATTCCCTGGCCGGGGTAGTTACTCGGAGTCGGGTCGATAGCAATGGTTTTGGTGGTTTCACTTCAGATATCTTGAAACTCTCCCGAAAATTAAAAACGGTTAAATTGGGCATAAAGGAATGGAGGAAGTCAGTCTTAGGAGAGCGTTCAAAAGAGCTGAAGGATCTTAAAACTAAGCACAATTCTCTTGAAACTTTGGAAGATGCTTGGGGCCTCTCGGCTGAGGAGAGATACGAAAAAGATCTCATTCTCGGGAAAATCCATGATTTGGAGGGGTAGAGAGCTGATGGATTTGAAGCAGAAAGCCAAGGTCGAGTGGTTAAAAGAAGGCGATGAAAATTCGCGCTTTTTTCATGGTTTTGTAAACGCAAAAAGGAGGAAGACCTGGATGCATGGGCTTATGATAAATGGGGTATGGTCTGATGATCCAACGATTTTAAAATCTTACGTTTTTGGCTTTTTTCAGGAAAAGTACAAGGAGAATGCAGAGACTCGGCTTAATTTCCGAAGCAGTCAGATTCGGAGAATTACCGACGCTCAAAAGAGTTACCTGACTGCCTCTTTTTCCATGGAGGAACTCAAAGGTGCAGTGTGGAGTTGTGGTGGGGAGAAGGCCCCGGGCCCTGATGGGTTTTCTTTCGCGTTTCTGCGAAAGTTTTGGGATACGATTAGCGCGGATTTCTTTGCGGCGGTCAAGGAGTTTCAGCAGGATCCGTTCCGTGTCGCGGCATGCAACAACTCATTTATTTCTTTAATTCCAAAGGTTAAGGATCCTCTTAGCCTCAATGAGTATCGTCCGATCCACCTCATGGGATGCATCAGCAAGGTAATCTCGAAAATGCTTGCAGAACGTTTGAAATTAGTAGTTGGCGACGTTATTAGCTCGGTGCAAACAGCGTTTGTTAAGGGGAGGAAAATTATGGACGGACCTCTTATCGTTAATGAGGTGATTTCCTGGGCAAAGAGGTTACAAAAAAAGTTTTCATTCTCAAGGTGGACTTCGAGAAAGCATTCGATAACGTGCGATGGGAGTATCTCTGGAAGATAATGTCTCAGATGAATTTTGGAAACGTTTGGATCTCTTGGATGAAAGGCCTTATCTGTACTGCTAAAGTCTCAGTATTGGTCAACGGGGCTCCTTCCAAAGAGTTTGCGCTTGAAAAGGGGGTGAGACAAGGGGATCCTTTATCCCCGTATCTTTTTATTATTGTAATGGAAGGGCTTATAGCAGCAATTTCGGATGCAAAAGAAAAAGGAATAATAGCGGGTGTCGATCTCCCAAACAACGGTCCCCAGGATTACAAACCTGCATTACGCGGATGATGCATTGTTTTTGGGAAAGTGGAACGAGAGTAACCTGCGAAATTTTTTGAAAATCCTAAGGTGTTTTCATTTGGCTTCTGGATTGAGAATCAACTGGGAGAAATCCACTTTAACAGGCATTGGAGTACCACCCACCGACTTATCGTATATGGCCGCTAAGGTCGGTTGCAAGGGCGGGAAATTACCGTTTATCTATCTGGGCTTCCCAATTGGTGATAATATGCGTAAGAAAGCTTCTTGGAGCCCTTTGTTCAAAAAGTTCGATGGCCGGTTATCAACATGGAAAGAGAAAACCTTGTCGATGGGCGGGCGTCTTACGCTTTGTAAGGCGGTTTTGGGGGGATTGGGTGGTTATCTGTTCTCTTTATACAAAGTTCCTTTGGGAGTTTTGAAGGAGCTTGAAAGAAGAGGAGGCAATTCTTTTGGGGGATTTCGGATAACGCACGACGTAGAATTGCATGGGTCGATTGGGAGAAGGTGCTTAATTCCCGGGATAAGGGAGGGCTAGGAATAGGTAGCCTTCGCGCGCAAAACATTGCGCTTCTTGCAAAGTGGTGGTGGCGATTCAAGACGGAGGACGATACTCTTTGGAAGAGCGTGATTGTTTCTATTCACGGTTCTTCCGGGCAGCTTGGGACGACCTTAAGTGATTGGACTCGGAGAGGAACTTGGGGTTACATTGCGACTCTTCAAGACTCGGTTATGGATAGCAACATTCATTTGGATAGTCTGTTTCAACGACATCTAGAGGGTGGCCGGAACATCAGATTTTGGCTCGACATATGGGTCGGAAACAACACCTTAGCAGACAGATTCCCCAGATTAGCAGCTTTAGATGAAGATATAAGTTGCTGTATTGCGGACCGAATTGTGAGATCGACTAACGGGGCGGGTTTTCTCGGTAGATGGAGAAGACCGTTAAGGGAAGGTAGAGAAACGGAAGATGAAAAGGAAATTGATAGAGCCTGTCAGAATCTGCCGATCCACGACACAGGTGAAGGATGGAGTTGGGGTCTGAACGACAGCGGTACCTTCAGCGTGGCGTCGCTCCGTAAAGCTTTTGATGACATGACTCTCAAAAGGTGCGGACCCCGACTTTATGGAACAATGTGATCCCGACTAAGGTAAGAATCTGCAATTGGAGAGCTCGGATTGACAGACTCCCGACCAGAGATAATCTCATAAAAAGAGGGATTCAAGTTGAACACAACACCTGCTCGTTTTGTAATGACGCGATCGAAACAGGGGACCATGTGCTCTTAACCTGTAGGAAGGTGGCTGAGGTGCGAAGGGCGGTTAACAGTTGGCGGAACTTGCTACCTCTTAATACTTCAAATATGAAGGATTTCTGGGATGAAATCATTGAGGGGGGTCGCTCCGACGAGAACCGAACGCTTAAGGTGATTACGGGACATGCCTATATTTGGGCCATTTGGACCAGCAGGAACGACGTTGTTTTTAACAGGAAGATTTTTAATCCGCTTGCTACGGCGAACCTCGTCCAGTCCTTAATCTCTCTTTGGTGCTTTTCTAGAAGTAAAAAGAATAGGTGCCGTGACTGTTTTAGTTGGCGTAGTTCTCCTTTCGTGTAGCTTGTCTGGTGTTGTTGTTTTTGTCTTGGCCGGGCTAGCATCTCGCTAGGTTCCCTTGGGTTTAATAAAGTTGCCGTTCCAAAAAAAAAAACAATAGATCTAACGAAATAAAAGAAATATGAAATCAAAGAATAAAAATAACACTTGCATGCAGCATCTGTACGCATCAAAAAAATAGAAGAAATCAAAAAGTAAAAATAAAAATCTTTAAATGGGTGAAATATAGGAGACATGATGCAGCGTACTTTTTTACCCAATTTTTGTTTATCTTAGTTAATTGGTTCATTAAGTGGTGCATGTGGTTGCAAAGTGTTCTCGCATTCTCGTAAATTAGAGGTGTTCTCGTTTGAACCCCCACCTATATATATATATATAGAGGAATAATCAAATACAAACCACTTTTTTTGTAAAAACTTTAGGACTAATCTCAACCATTAAAATTCTTTAATCAATGGTTGTCAATATAAGAGACCATGATAACATTTTTTATAATATGCACCTAACCACACTAGATTTTAAGCCTAAAAGGGTATTTAGGTCATTTTAAAAAATTGAGATCATCAACTCAAATAAGTGTTAATAGAGTCTTTTTCTTTGATTTATTATCATCACTATCATCTTCCCTTCCCAGCCCATTCTCTCTCCCCCAAATCAAATCCAACAACTGCTACTGAAACCCTAACCCCCAAATCGACGTCACAACCACCACCACCATCTGCCGCCACCACCACACCACAGTCGCAGCGCCGCCACTACCGCTACTACCGTCCACTGCAACCACCGCCAACACCACCACCTTCTACCGCCGCTGGCGCCACCACCAACAGCATCTTCTTCTTTCAGATCTGAGAAACCTCCCTCGTCACCGCACCACCGTCGCACCACCGCCACCACCGCTACCACCGTCCACTACAACCACCGTCCACTGCAACCACCGTCAACACCACCACCTGCTACCGCCACCGGCGTCACCACCAACACCGGCGATTTGAGAAACCTCCTGATTCCTGTATTTTTTACATTTTCCACCATAACCGCATCGGAGAAACGATAGAGTTCTCCTCCGCCGGAAGCACCTCGATTTGAGTTTCCGGAACCACCGTCGGCAGCGGCGGCGGAAGGCGGTGGTGCCTCCGGCGATGGTGGTTGTTGTTTGCTGCTTGTTGTTGTTGTTGTTTGACCGTCGTTGTTTGATTTTGACTTACGAAGGTTCTAGATGATTAGCGTCGTTAGCAGAGGTGCATGTATGCTTGTTTATTGGGAACCAATTTGATTAAATGTAAAATGTTTGAAATTAGTTTAACTGATTTTGATTTCATTCTGTAATTCTACTGCATTTTGATTGAATTTTTGGAGTTTGGGGGAATTTTGGTTTTAGGTGACGTCTGGTGTGGAGAAGATGGGGGAAGTGAAGGGAATAGGAGGAATTCAACCCTAATTTATGTAATTTTTATCTGTTTTGAATATGAATGTATTCATAACATGAATATGAATATTCATATAGTGAATATGAATATTCATAAGGTGAATATGAATATTCATATTACGATGAATATGATATGGTGAATATGAATATTCATATGGTGAATATACGATGAATATGATATGGTGAAATTGAATATTCATATGGTGAATATATGATGAATATGATATGGGGAATATGAATATTCATACGGTGAATATGAATATTCATATGGTGAATATATGATGAATATTCATATGGTGAATATTCATATAATGAATAAGCTGCGATTTTTAGATCAAGGGTTTAGATTATTCCTCAAGTTTTTACAAAAAAATGAATATATATATATATATATATATTGTAAAAACCACATATTTTGTAAAAACCTCTTCTTTTGTAAAAACTTTAGGAATAATCTAAAATGACGATCATGCCCTTTTTAGATCAAAGGCTTAGATTATTCCTAAAGTTTTTACAAAAAAAGTGGTTTTTCCTTGAAGGCCCCATTATATATATATATATAGGGATGGGTTCAAATGTGAACCATTTTTTGGTTGTGAACGTGAGGACAGTCGAGAGCGCGACACGTGGCGGATGACTAGGTGCCACGTCAGATCAACGGTAGATGACTAGGCGCGATTCATGGGAGGGCATTGAATTAAAGCGAGGGGGGGACCACACTCAAAGCCGCCTTTATTGACTAGTCTCCGCCACGTGTCGCGCTCTCGGCTGTCCTCACGTTCACAACCAAAATGTGGTTCACATTTGAACTTTCCTCTATATATATATAGGAAAGTTCAAATGTGAACCACTTTTTAGTTGTGAACGTGAGGACAACCGAGAGCGCGACACGTGCCGACTTTGAGTGTGGTCCCCTCCTTTACTTCAATGCCCTCCCATGAATCGCGCCTAGTCACCCGCCGTGGATCTGACGTGGCGCCTAATCATCCGCCACATGTCGCGCTCTCGGTTGTCCTCACGTTCACAACCAAAAAGTGGTTCACATTTGAACCCACCCCTATATATATATATATAGGGGTGGGTTCAAATGTGAACCACTTTTTGGTTGTGAACGTGATGACCAATAAATCGTGCCGCATGACAATTTGAATCGGTGCCTAAGCTTTATTCAGACTGAATAAAGCTTTATTCATCTAGTTTGAATAAAACATGAATATTCAAAATGAATATTGCCACGTAGCGAGATATTAGTGGTCCTCACGTTCACAATGAAAAACGAGTTCACATTTGAACCTGACCCTATACATATACATATATATAGGGGTGGGTTTAAAATTGAACCACTTTTTGGTTGTGAACGTGAGAACAGCCGAGAGCGCGACACGTGACGGATGACTAGGCGTCACGTCATGTCCACGGCGGATGAGTAGGCGCAATTCATGGGAGGGCATTGAATTAAAGGGTGGGGGGACCACACTCAAAGCCGCCACGTGTCACGCTTTCGGCTGTCCTCGCGTTCACAATCAAAAAGTGGTTCATATTTGAACTTTCCTCTATATGTATATATATATGTGTGTGTGGTGTGTGTGTATGTAGGGGTGTAGTTTTAAAACACACACCAACTAGAAATCTAGTTTATACCAGATACTCTCATTCACAAGTTACTTAGTTCTTCCTTCGGGTGCGAATTATACAAGAGTGAACTCATTTCCGTTTTCAGTGGTCAACTTTACTTTAGTTTTGGTCTAGTTTCACGTTTACTTTTTAATCCTCTAGAAAGGTCGTTTCTACGATCATTGAAGATTCGAAAAGTAACGTTAGTTTGTTTCCACTTCAGAAGTAATAGTAAGTTTCGTTTATGTTTTCAAACATCTTATTAACTCTTTCGTTAAATTCCATTGATTTATAATTATGGTTTTACATTTTGAAATTTATCACCGAGACTATATGTTAAGTACTTTTTCATGGTATGGTTCCAAGTTTTCAAATGGCTGAAATTTGAATTGTTTCATTGTTTGTAAGTTTACTAAATGAAGTCATTTCTTACTGCGTAAGTTACAAATTTCATTACAGTTTTTACTTTCCTTGTTATGTAAATTTCCTTGTAATTTTTATTTTTACTGCACTTTACTTTTTTTGTAATTTACATTCCAACATTTTTACTTTTATGCACTTTACATTTCTGCAATTACTTTTCTCTCAATTTATTTTTCTACAATTTAATTTTCACAAGAAGTTAGTTTATTGCGCAACAAATTATCGTAATTTTAGTTTCAAGTTTTATTTTCCATCTCTGTTATTTGTAATTTATATTTCAAATATTTTATTAAAGAAAACCTAGCAATGATGGGCTGACAACCTAGCTAGGTTGTGAAACAATAGTTATGATTTTATAACGCTAAAAATGGAAAGTGATGCAATTTACAGCTTCTAGGGTCGTCGTTATTTTCTTAAATTAATATTTCATTGAAGATTATATATAATTGTTAGATTTTTATATTGATGTATGAAAATGTGTCAATCTTTTAAATGTTGTAAGTAATGTTAATTTTGATCTAGATGAGGTTTGATATTCGGATGTCATCACTAGGGGACTTTTTGAGTCTAAAAGTGGCTACTTACGAAATTAATATCTCATTCAAGATTACATCATTTTAACTATTTAACAATTATATATATAAATGTACATAGAGGGAATTTCTTTTGTGAACCATAATTTTGGTGTGAACTTGTGAACTTATCCAAAAAGAGAATTATATGATGAAATTGGTTCATAAAATTGTTTAACAATTATATATATTACATCAATTTAACTATTTAACAATTATATATATATATATGTATGAAAATTTGTTTGCTTTTCAGAAGTCGCTACAAATATTAATTCTGACATTTTACAAAGACTATTGTAGCATCAGTTTACCAAATTATCTATTTATCCTAACCAGGTTTTGCAGTCTTTGCTTCTTTTATTAACCGATTTCTCCAGATCTTAAAGTTACCAATCAACACAACCAACCAAATCAATTCTTTTGAAAAACCTCAATCGAAGTTGACTTTTACAAATTGAACATTTTTGAAAGACTGTTTACACGCCTTCACAGAGGAGGAAAAAAAAACTTTTAAATTAAAAAATCTTGAGACAGCCTATGCATTTTGTTATCATTTAAGCTTCATTCCATCAATAAATTATTAAAAAAAATTAGGGGTTGTTGCTGGTGATTGCAAAAAGATGGGGTTACCTTAGGGCACAAATTGGGTTTAGCAAGAAAAAAGTTTCATTTTAGCAGAAGATATCTGAAACATAAATTAGGGTTGTTAATCTTTGCAAAGGGGAGAAGGAGGGAGGGAGGGGTTACAGTGGCAGAGGAAGATCCCTTGTGGGCACAGGTCTGCCATCATTGACGCCAAGATCGATGGTTGAAGAAGAACAAATAGTCGATATGGTAGCAGAGGGGAAGGATCGATGGTTAAAGAAGCTTAATTCCGTGGATAGTTGAAGAAGAACAGATGGTCGACATTGGTAGCAGATGGGAAGGATAGAGTGTTAAAGAAGCTTAACTCCAACGATGGTAGGATAGTCAGCATTGTTAGCAGAGGGGATTCCAAGAAAGAGAACAAATGGGAAGGTTGGGGTTGTATGAAGGGTAGGTGGGGAACTTTTTTGCAATTTAATGGCTGAGTGCATAGGAGATGGGTAATCTAGCTGAGCAACTTAGCCATCGACTAAGCGAATAAGCTCTTACCGAACAGCTAGATATGGTTGAGCAAATCAGCCATATCTGTCATACATCTTATTAAGCCGTTACGGAATATCCCCTTAGATCTCCCTATTAAAAGTGATTTTTTTTTTCTCTTTCCTACTTTTACCATTTTAGAAATAGTTTTTTTGGAAGCTTTTGGAACAAAATTTTAGTTCAAAATCCCAAATATTCTTTATTTTCTATATTTTAGATAAGCTATTAAAAATACTCTTACTTTTTTCTATTTCAGAAAATTTGTGAGAATCTGATAGAACACTATATAAAACAAAAACACTATTTTCACTATTACACTCAATTTGTTAGAGATTCTCTAAATCCAAAATAACACAAAAAACAAAAATGTATTTTAGTTTATAAAGAAGTTATACATTATATATTTTTAACTTCAAAGGAAGTTTTGGTTTGAAGCAAAATAAAACATAAGGCTTTTTCACTTCTTAAAAGATTTTTACCTTTTAAAAACAAATTCAACAAAAATGAAAAATCAAAAAATCTGTTTACTTGATTCAATTTAGAAATTTTTTTACAAAAAAATAAAATTTTCATTTTCAAAATTTACACTTAAAGTAAAAAACTACTTCTTAGAGCATCCACAGTGGTGGAACCTCTAAGAACCTCACTTACCATATTTTTTCCTACCACGTCATTGCCATCTCAACATACCAAAAACCTCCTTAAAACTCTACAATGATTATTACAAAACTACTTCTTTTATATAAACTTATTAGTAAACTAATAACAGAAAGGAAACTAGTACAAGAACCTGGGTTCTTGTTCAAGCACCCGGGTTCCAGTAAGAACCTGTGACTGGGCAAGAACCTCTGTCTCACAGTGGAGGTTATTGTAAAAACCTCATAAAGAACCTCACGAAGAACCTCCATTGTGGATGCTCTTATAGTTTCCAATTCTCATTTTTGTTTTCCATTTTCAATTTCAATTACCGTCCCCTTTTCGTCGCCAGCGGCCGCCACCACCGTTGCCGTCACCGTCGCTGTTTACTTCCTGAATTTTCTACGAAAAATGAAAATCTAGAAAACTCGTTTAGTTGGATTAGTTTTTAAAATTTTTCAAAAAACTTTTCATTTTCATTTTCTAAAATATTATATGAATTTGGAAACTACTTTTTATAGTTTTTCAATTCCCATTTTCCTTTTCCAAATTTCGTTTTCAATTACTGTCCCTTTCTCGTCGTCGGACACCGCCACCATCGCCGCCGTGTTCACCACCACCGCCGCGATTGCCACCACCGCCCTGCCGCCGCAACCACCCCTACCGCAACCACCGCAGCCACTACCACCGCGCCGCCAACCCCACCCACCCCCCCGCCTCTGTCGCCCAACGCCAAGGCCACCGCCACCACTGCCGTCCACCCTGCCGAGGCCACGCCACCGCACCGCCGTCGTCGTCCGTCGGTGCAATATTTGAAAAAATGGAAAATGGAAAATGAATAGTGATAGAAAATGCACAAGTAGACGAGTTTTCTAGTTTTCTAAAAATGGAAAATGAAAACTCCATCATTTCAAGTAAACGGGTTGCTAATTTTCATAGAAAACTGAAAATGAAAACTCAACTCGATTTTCTGAAAACGTTTCTATGAAAATGAAAACAGTTTTCCACAAGTAAAGACAACTTAATAACTTGTTTTCATTTTCACATTGATTTTAAAAACATCTCATATGCAAATGTTGGAGGCATATATGTCACGTAGTTATCCTAGACGACAATATCTATCTATCTTTCAAATCTCATTCCTACTCTATTTTTCATAAACCTATAATATAATAAATAATACATCCAACTCAAAAATAACAAAAGAACAAAGTTCAACGCCTTTAATTAGGTTATAAATTTAAAAACTAAAAAGTAAAACACAAAAGATAATATTAAAGAAAAAAAAGGTCAAACGTCTTTACAAAATGTGAATGGCCAAGGAGTGCAAGGGTTAAAATTTTGATATAAAGGTCTAGGATAGGGGTGTAAATGAGCCGAGAGAGCTCGCGAGCTACTCGAGATCGACTCGAAAAAAACTCGGAATCGACTCGGTGTGAATCGAGTCGAGCTACTCGAGTAGTGATCGAGCCGAGTTCGAGCTTCAAAATACTCGGCTCGTCAGGCTCGCGAGCCTAATCGAGTTTCTAGCAAATTACCCATTTTACCGTTTTATATTAAGTAATTTACGATTGTACCCCTAGTATATAAGTGAAAAACCCTAAATCCCTAATTCAACACTTAATCGAGCTCGAGCCGAATCGAGCTCGAGCTACTCGAGTAGTGATTCGAGCCGAGCTCGAGCCTGAAATTTTAAGCTCGGTCGAGCTCGAGTCGAGTTTCGAGCTCGAGTCGAGTTTTGAGCTCGAGTTGTAGTGTTGAGTTCGAGTTCGAGCTTGGTGATACTCGGCTCAATTACACCCCTAGTCCAGGCCCAGTTTCTTATCCAATCCATTCCCTGGTAAAGATTTGGCCAAGTGCTGTTTTTTTTGGAACGATAACATAAACCAATCTAAACAAGTAATATTTGGATAGAATTGGTTGAATTATAAAATAAGTAATTATTGTGTTGCATCACATTTTATCATATTCCTTTATTTTGTATTTAATAAACTATTAAACTTTTTAAAAATATTCAAATTTTAACATTACGACCGGTTATAGTAGGTATTTGCTTATGTGACAATTAATTAACACAAGTGGCAATGACGTGGCAAGTTAAAGGTTGATAGTAAAGGGTCTACGACTTATTAGAGTAACTAACTATTCAGTTTGATCACATTTTACCATTGAATTTTTTTTGAACTCAATATACAATTGAACTTTTTTAAAATGTTCAAATCTTACCATTAATTTCTAAATGCAAATGACCCTTTTGCCCTTGATTATTGGCCATATGTGTACGAATCTACACTAAACAACAAATCACCATCTTTAAAACGTTGATTACACAAGTAACATTCCCCAAAAACATTACAAAACAACTATTTTCACAGATAAAGCTTTTACAAAATGAGCATTATAGAACCTTATAAGTCACAGCAACAAACCATTAGATAAGTACAAAAGAAGTAGCCAGAATTTTGTGTACCTTGTGTTGGTCTGATATGATAGTTAGTCAATGACCTACTCCCATTTGAATGTCATCAAGTAGAAGATCAACAAACCACTTCCATGTTTCTTTATTTTCAAACAACTAGCTTGTGCATACACCCTCTGTAATGTTTTTAAGGAATGTTACGTGTGTTATCAAGTTTTAGAGATGATGATTTGTTGTTTAGTGTAGATTCGTACACAGATGGCAGTGATCGGGGGCAAAAGAGTCATTTGTACTTAGAAATTAAAGGTAAGATTTGAACAGTTTAAAAAAATTCAATGGTATATTGAGTACAAAAAAGTTCAATGGTAAAATGTGAGCAAACAAAATAGTTAGTTATCCTAATAAGTCATAAACCCCACAGGTATCAATCTTTTAATTTGCCACGTTAATGCCACTTGTGTTAAGTAATTGTCACGTAGATGCCACGTAAGCAAATACCTACACCGGTGGTAATGGTAAGATGTGAACATTTTAAACAAGTTTAGTGGCATATTGAATAAAAAAAATGTTCAATAGTAAAATTTGATCAAACATAATAGTTAGTTACTGGTTATTAACCGTTCAAAATATAACAAAAGTAAAGCTACAAGTGGTGACACTCTATGCTAATAGAGGATATATCCATAGTTCTCACAAAATAATTACAAGCCTATTAGGGTCTTTTCTTAATAGCTTAATGAAACTCAAAAGCTTGTTAGATCAACCATGATTGTTCAGTTTTCATCTGGTCTCCTTTGCAATAAAGCTAGTCTAGGCTATAATTTGTTTTTTTTTTAAAACAAAATGATTTAATAGTTAGAATGGTAAAATAGGGGTAGACACCAATCTCATGATACCATTAGAGAGGTAAATCAACACATGCATCCAACTTTTAAGGAGCGATGTCCAGGCTTGTAACCGACATCTTAATCATAATAAATTACGCCCACACCTCTACTATACCAATCATAAGAGTTGACAAAACATGGTTTTTGCCATAAAATAATACAAACACACAACATGGCTAACATCATTTGTACCTTTAAAACTCCATACCATTAAATAAAGTCAAATCTTGAACTATCTAACCCTAACCCTACCTCCTTCATGAAAAGATGACAAAACTAGAACGAGGAATGAACTCGCGCTACATCAATGCTTACAAATCACCTCACGAGCGGTATGAGCAAGTACTCGGCATAGAACAACTACAAATACAAGAAAAGTTTTGTCAAATAGATATATACTGAATAGCAAAACCAAACATATATTGTTGGTTGGTATATACTATGCTAGTTTGGTTTGGTTTGATTTTTATGTACAAGAGCCTAGAATTCGACACTAAAGAAAAGGGTAAACACACCCTTTGGGGCACCCCCACCGCACTGGTCACCAGTAGAGGAGCGGTGCCTAGGCTCGAAAACCAGGACCTCATACATTACACCCACACCTCTACCTTTAGGACGGATCAGCGGAGACAGAGGACGCGACACTATGGTGTGTGTTTCGAGAACACACTAAAGAAGCAGTAATCATCAATACTAATAAAAACTAATTTGGGTTTAAGGTAACTTAATAGAAAGGAGTCAAAGTACTACTAATTCAATGTATAAAGCCTCTATCACATGAATCACATGTGACTTTTACATGTGATTTAATAAGTGTAGAATCACATGTGATTTGGCCATTTTCTCACTTGAACCTTACCCTATATAAATATAGTTTGAAACATGATGATGATTTGTTTGCAAAAAGAAGAATTTAAAAGCAAGATGGTTCAAAAAGTTAATTGATCCTACATATCATAGCTTCAAAATATCAAATCACAAGTAAAACTAGGTTTTTGTGTAATTTACTAATAATGCTAGCTTGTTCTTTGTCAGATAAGTTAACGTTTTACCTGCCATATGAACATGTAAAATGAGGTTATTGCAGATTTGCTCTCGAGATCCGTTGACTTGGCACGACCCCAAAGTATTAGACCAAGAATTGAATGCCCCAATATCTACATTAAAAAAAAACGTAGCATCATCTTTATGAATACAACTCCCACCATTGAACTTTAAAGTCAAATGTATGCCCAAAACCAATTATCAACTTCAAAAGTCAAAACTAACAGGGATTTGAGAAAATATTTCGACAACTCAAACATGATCTTACAAATGGTCCTATGACGATAGAGCGGAACTTGTAGCCTATAATATCACATGTAATAACATTACCAGTAAGCTGCAACCAACTTTTATATATTAATTCAAAGGAGCATACATCAACTTAGAGCAGGCGTACCTTTATGACCTCTAGTTTACTTCCTATGACGATAGGGCGGGGGCATGTGAACCCCCTACCTCCTACCTAGGTCCACCCCTATGACCGAATAAAAATCCAAAACAAATGGTCCACTTGCCAGTTGCCAAAGTATTTGTTCACAGTGCAAAAGGCGCACGTCTTTACAAATACGTAATTATTACACTTTTTTATTAGCAAAATGATAATTTTACTGTTAATAATAAATATAATGAAGTTCTCCATCTCATAACTAAGGGCAGGATCGGAAACTAGATGCTTATTTCAGAAAATGGAAACTTATTTCAAAAACAAGCTAAAATAAAAAATACACTTATTTGGGATACAGGGGGTACTAATATCAACTGCAAGTAGAGGTGCACACCCCCGGTTAATAAAACCGGACCGGTTTTTTTTGCCTTAAAAGAAAAACAAAAAAAAAACGGTTCCGTTCTTAACCGGTTTTTGGCTTCGTAACCGGTTCGGTTAAAAAAAAAATCGGTTTTTAAAAAGCCAGCCGGGTTTGGGGCTTGCGTCTTACTTGGTTTTTGACTAAAATTTTTTGGGTTTTGGCTTTTTCACATTTGGGCCTTTAAAAATAAATACATATAAATTGAGTAGATAAATGATATAATACATATAGTTTATATAAATATCAAAATTATAAAATTTATAAATATATGATACTTCGTTTTTTTCCTTTTAAACCGCCGGTTATAAGCAGTAAAAAACCCGGTCCCCCTCAATTCTCAAAACTAATGAAAGTCCGTTTTTTATTAAACCAGTCAGTTTTTTTAAAACCGGTTTGGGCCAAAAGCGGTTTCCGTTAAATTTTCGGTTAAAAAGAAACCGATTTTTGTGCACCTCTAATTGCAAGTTAAAAAAACATAGAAGTTTGACCTCAATAAGGCAAATCTACATAGCTACTACAAAGGAGTGATGATCGATTACCGTTATGTATCTGCTCCAAAGGAAGGGAGATGATGCCCCAACTAGAATAGCAACACCATAAGCCACTTCAAGTAACAAGATACAAATCCAAAATACCTATAAAAAGTTGAGATGTTAATTACACATAATTAAGTTTTCATAGATTTGTATTATTAAAGTGTATTTGGTCGTAGGTAAGAGTAAGACTAACCCGCTTTTGACCCAAGCGGACTGTAAACGACTGAATGCCAAAAATCTTGTCTCCAACAATATCAGGAATGTCCTATCAGTGCCAATGAACAACCAAATACAAAGAGTAAATACTCTAACTTTCAACACTTAGAGCATCTCCAAAATGGAGAAAATAAAAAATATGAAGATTTTAAGCTATTATTTTGCTCCAACAGCTTCCCTAAACCTAATTCTAAAATGGAAAAAATAGGAGAGAGAAGGGATTTTCTCCAAATATGGAGATAAACCCAAAACGAGTACCCAATGAGACCACCAATAGAAAACCTTGAAATAATAAGTCAAAGAGAGAAATAATATTTTAATAGATGAATGAAATATTTTAGTATTATATAATCAATGATGAGGTCTCCAAAATAGGGAATCTGTTGGAGATGAATGTAATCTTTTTTGGAGTTTTTGACTTTAGGTTATCCATTTTTTGAGAAATTTTAGGAAATTTGTTGGAGATGCTCTTAGGAAAATAAAAACAAGAACCTCACAATTAGGGTGGACAACTCAATGAGGTAAGTTTTGACTTTTTAGATTAAGTACAAATGGTGCTTCACTTTTGAATATTAATATCAAAGGCAATCTATGAATGCAATATTTCCTTCTTAACAAAACAGAATGAACCTAGTATATCCCCACCTCGAGGTGGAGTCAGGGAACGTGACCTATGTCCTACATAATAGAGTGGTTACTTCCATGAATACCCCCGCCCCCACCCCAACAAAGACCATCGCGAGGGTTGCGGGAGTGGGGCTTGTGAAAAAAGTGGGCAATATTTCCTTTTTAAGATTAGTATGTCTATTGAGTAGCAATAACAAATTACAAGTAGTTTACCTTGAATAACGCTATAACAACCGAGAAGAAACTCATAAATCCGGTTGCAAATATCACAGGCTTTGGAAACACCGCAACTCTTCCATACACAAAAGTCTAAAAATTAGATAGGTTAGAAATCAAGTGAATGTAAACCCCATAAAAAGACTATCATTCTTCTCTCCAAGAATGGAATGAACTACCATCGTTGTCCCATAAAACTTGTGACATTTGAAAGTCGAAGGGAAGTGCTTGTTTATTAAGAGAACCATTTGGCAATATCATTATTGTTTTATAATACTAACGATAATGGGCAAATAGGTAATTTCAGCTAGGCGGAAATGTCGGAATTTCATGGGATATCACAAAAAAGGAAATCGTTGCAAATTTCATGATTAGAAAATAGCGGGTGTAAAGAAATTAAGAAAAATACCTGAATGTGTAGGTAAAATGCAATTTGAACTATTACAGCCCGTACAGCTAGAATGCACATTGCTGCAACGAGAGCAAATCGTTTCCATCTCAGCATCGGTAGCTAAAAGTCGTCACACGTATTAGAAAACGATTATATAATGATTGGTATAACTACAACTTAATTGCCAATAAATCATCAAACATTTTTCTTAATCTATATTGAAACGCAGCCTTGTTCTAAGTCGATGTTTTGATGTTGAAACTATATATTTATTATTAAATACATATAAAATCTTAAGTTATACATAATTAGAGGGAGGTTCAAGGGAAAACCTCAAAAAACAAAAAACCGAGGAACACCCTCGTAGCCCTCCATTTGGACTGTATGCACTAGTGCATAACATACATTAAGTTGGTTTTTGGTTTTTATGCACAAGTGCATTATGCACGTGTGCATATTACAAATTACCCATATGCACAAGTGCATACTGTCCACATGGAGGGCTATGAGAGTGTTCCTCGGTTTTCCCTTTAACCTGACCCTACATAAATGTATACATATATAATTCTAACTATTATATACAACCTCTATACCATAGCGATAGCCAATATATCATATCACTGTCCGGACCACTAATTCGGATTTTGACCGTTGGAACAGCATAGCTTAAAATGATGACCAAAATGATCATTTTAAGGTGATCTTCCAATGAACGGGATGCAAGGTGATGGAAGCAATACATTGGATTAGTATAGAATTATATCATCATCATCATCGTCACACTAATGCCACTTATTTGTATCCGGACCAACGGAACATTGTCCCTAATATGCCTCTCAGCGCTTAAGATTCTTAGTACTTGCCATTCCTCTTACTGGGTAAGAGTCTTCTCTATCACTTTCCAGGTAAATTATTTTGTCAAACATATTTTGAAGTTAACTTTTAAATGTATTTGGATTTAGTTAACAAACACTTTATTTTTACAATAATTTTTATCATGCATTTCATACATATTGGAACTTTTTGTCGAATTTTTTTGAAGGTGTAATGTTATGATTATTGGGTTGAAGCGCATTACATGCAAACTGCATTTTGCAGTGCTATTTTAACTTATTCAGATATACATGAACACAATTAAGGGTGCCATGTTAAATTGTATAAAAGGTAATACAAGAAGATATCATTTCATTTTAACCTCCCAATATATATATATATAGGGGCGGGTTCAATTGCAAACCACTTTTTCGTTGTGAACGTGAGGACAGCCCAGAGCGCGACACGTGGCAATTGAAATCGGCGGGTCAAGATTTATTCAGTCTGAATAAAGCGTTATTCAGACTGAATAAAGCGTTATTCAGACTGAATAAGCCTTGACCCGCGGATGACCCGCGGCTGACCCGCCCGCGTCCAATTGCATCAGAGTGCATGTAGTGTTGTTCAGTCTGAATAACTAAGTCGAAATTTTTCAAATTGCCACGTGTCGCGCTCTCGTTTGTCCTCACGTTCACAATGAAAAGGTGGTTTGCAATTGAACTTTCACCTATATATATATATATACCAATAGAATCATGATAATCTTAGGTCAGAATAATAATAATAATGATCGATTACATCACAAATCTCAAACCATATGTGAAAAGTCAACAGAATGAGGGTAGTGTGGTACCAAAGAAAAACTCACATTGATTGAATATGCGGTCCCAAGTAGGAAACTTATGAAAAGTGCCCAAAATAAAGGCCATGAACCAACGATCCATCCAAGCCAAAAACTCTGGTGTACAATAGTAAAATATAACTGAGAATGAGATCCACAAAATGGTGTAAAAAACTATAAATAAACTCGATTCATAGTTTATTTACCATTACTGCAAATGAAGATACAATGATAACACCAGTTTTAACAGAATATTCTCCAGATGCCAATGGAAGATACGGCTTGTTAACCTGAAAAATACCAAAAACTTAAGTTGAATAGAAGAGGTCATGAACCCATTCCGTTTTACAGACGACATTTGGTAAAAAGGATACCTTGTCTATTTCTATATCGGATAGCTGGTTCAAGCCAACGATATATATATTCATAAAAAAGGCAGCAACAATGGCCTGAAAAATCAAAGTTCAGCATGTAAGTATCTTGGTGACAAAATTAAATTAGCTTTTTTGTTAAAATTAATAGGAAACTCTAAACTTTATAATAATTGCCACAATTTGTCAAAAGTCCCTCATCCTTATTCCTCACAAAGTATAGTTTTGTTTTCCTTTGGCAGTTTGCAATGATGATTCGTTGGTGAAAGAAACCAAGTAAAAATCATTGAAAAAGTTAATTACTCAGTTATGAATCCATATCAAAAGTTTGAAGAACCTCCAAAACACCCATGAAGAATAGCGGAGAAAAATCTGAAAGCCTCTGAACTGCAAGGAGTGAAACTGAAACTATGCTCAATGCCTGCTCAAAAAATAAGGAAAAAATACACAAGTCATATGCTTTAACAATGAAAAGAAAAAGGCAAATGGCAAACTATAATAAACATTTTGAAGTTTAACTCGGGAAAACGTTTTGACTGTTTGTCAACCGTCTAAAATAAGCTCCAAAAGAGACACAACGATGTAGTCAGTAGTCTTATCTTATGGACCAAATCAATATCAACAAAATTTTGAATGTATATAATATTTATATAACCGAAACACTCACAGACACTCTTCGGCTTGGCTGAGGTTTGAACCCTTGACCTTCAGGGAGGTTGGGCTCTACTGATAATCCAGATAGCATTAGACCATTGACCCTTTGGTACACGTGCACAAGGTTGCAAAACTAGCTAGCAGTAGTCGGGCGACCGACCCCCTTGTAGCGAGTACTCAGACTAGGCAGGGGTACTAGGATTGGAATTTTTTATATATAAATTTTAGAATTATATATATATAATATATTATATAGGGAAGGTTCAAACGAGAAGCATGTCAATTTAAGAAAAAGTGAGGAGCAATCTCAGCCACTCATCTCTCGGTTACGGTGGACGTGATCACGGAGGATTGACACGATTCATGGGAGGGTAAGATTAAAAGGGGGGACCGGTCAAAGCTGCCTTTGTTGATCGAGATGAGTGGCTGAGATTGCTCCTCGCGTTTTCTTAAAAAGTTATATTTTTCATATGAACCTCCCTCTATATATATATAAGCAATACATAACTACATTCCACTATACTATGGTTCTATAGCAGGCAGAAGTGAAATTAAGTATTGAACCAGACCAAAATCAAACCAAAATATGAGATAACTTGATCAAATATGACTTCATTCATTACCAATTAAGCAAATAATCAAACCAGAATGAGAAGACAGAAGTAGAAGTGAAATTGAAATTAAAATCGAACCTAGTGAAATCGATCCAGAAATGTGATAATGAAATCAAGTATCGATTTTGGTGGTCGTCCAGATGAAAAACAGAAGTGATGGTGGTCATCCAGATGTGAAACAGAAGAAAGAGTGGAAATCAGTGATTTTTAGAGGATTTAACCCGGTTTGGCCGGCTTTGACCATGTGGACCGCCTAGCCCGCCTAGGACCGCTTAGCGCCAATAAGACTGATTAAGTGTTAATCGCCTCGGCCAAGATCCAAGGACCGAGTAGGTGCCGAGTAACTACTGCCGATTTTTACAACACTGCACGTGCATCAACCTTTTTTGTAACATAGAGAAAGGGTAAATTCTAAACAAATCATTGTACTTTGAAAACTCTTCAAAATCTACTAAAGGGCCATTGGCAGAGCGGTACACGAGTCACTAGTAGAACCCAGCCTCCCACATGATCAAGGACTGAAACCCGACCTTTGGTCAGGAGTTTGTGTGAGTATTTGTCGTATATAAATAATATATAGTTCCAAACTTTCCAAAAATCAATATGATAGTTGCATAAAAATAAAAAAATTTGGAATCTTACAGTTCCTATAACTGTGTGAGGTCTTGAAAACCTTAGAAGGCATTTAAGGCATTTGGCAACGAATTTTGAGGGCTTGCAGAGTCCGGTTCCATGGGTTGTTCAGAAACCGCATTTGCAACATGCCTTGTGTTGCGTTTCCGAGAAAGTAAAAAACTTTCATTAAAGCCGCCATTATTGTATCTCAAAAGATTTGACTGAGATTGGTTAAGCTTTGATGCTCTTAATGATACACGAAAAGAACCTACAAAATTATGCAAAAGAAAACTAACAATAATGAGATATGAACACAAAGAAATAGACACAGTGAAATTACTGTGAAAAAGAACTCAGTTCCCTCAAAAATTCAAATATGATGAATCCAAAAAGTTGCATTATATATAGTATGACCATATAGATTATTTCTTCTAGTTCTTGTGAATGTTTTACTACAACATAACTTAAGATCAGGATACATATATTATGGCATTTATAGATGGAAATCCGTTACAAAAAAATAAATAAATATATATATGGGTCGTATCAAATACAAACCAAGGGATTCTTACAAACTCTAGAAACCAATCACAACCATACATGCAGATGATCAACGGTGTGGATTAATTCAGTTCCCATATATATATATATATATATATAGAGAAGAGGAAGGAAAGTTTAAATGTGAACCACTTATTTGGTTGTGAACGTGAGGACAACCGATGAGGCACAATGGCGGTTAGAATGTGTCCCCTCTTAAAATTCAATCCTCCAAATCGCCAAGTAAATCCGCCGTGGACTTGACGTGGCGCATATAGTCATCGCCAGTGTCGCGCTCTTTTGGTTGTCTCACGTTCACAACCAAAATGTTCATTTGAACCACCATATATATATATATCTATATATATATATATAGGGAAAGTTCAAATGCGAACCACTTTTTGGTTGTGAACGTGAGGACAACCGAGAGCGACAGTGCGGACTAGTCAATAGGCGGCTTTGATGTGGTCCCCCCTTTAATTCAATGCCCTCCCATGAATCGCGTCTAGTCATCCGCCGTGGACTGACATGGCGCTAGCCATCCGCCACGTGTCACGATTATATATATATTAGGGTGGGTTCAAATTGAAACCATTTTGTTGGAAACGTGAGGACAACCGATGAGCGACACGCGTGACTAGCGCCAATCAAGTCACGGTGACTAGGCGCCAGTCAGTCCACAAGATGGACTAGCCGATTCATGATGGCATTGAATAAGAGGGGGACAACACAAAGTCGCCACGTGGCACTCTCGGTGTCCTCATGTTCACAACCAAAGTGTTCATTGAACTTCTCTCTATAAGAATACATATATATATATAAATTATACAGGGGCAGGTTCAAATGTGAACCACTTTTTGGTTGTGAACGTGAGGACAACCGAGAGCGCGACACGTGGCGGATGACTAGGCGCCACGTTAGATCCACGGCGGATGACTAGGTGCGATTCATGGGAGGGCATTGAATTAAAGAGGGGGACCACACTCAAAGCTGCCACGTGTCGCGCTCTCGGTTGTCCTCATGTTCACAACCAAAAAGTGGTTCACATTTGAACTTTTCTCTCTCTCTCTATATCTCTCTATTTATATATATATATATATTCATGTTTTCATTAATCAACACAAGTGTGACACTTCAAGGAGTCAGAAAATACAGCTGTACTTGTAGGACATACAATTATAAATACATTTCATAACTTTTAAGGTGCTGTTCTTGGATATGTAGCAAATCTAAAAGAAATAAGTGTTTTTGGCT